>OX451737.1:679035542-679252889 GCA_948472305.1 Vicia faba
ATCGGGGAAACAGAAAATAAAAGATCAAAAGAGAATTAGACTAGGAAAATAAATCACTGGTGAACAGAAGACTCGAATCTATTGCGGTGAAGCCCAAGGAGGAGACAAAGTAACATAAACTCAAACATTGAGGAAATAAAATAAAGGATAATAATGATCGACAGATAACTGCAAACTATCCACTCACTAAGAATACATGAGGGAGAAGATGCAAAAATGTTAGGGTTTGAGGCAAGTGAAGTTGTAACATAAGTTGAGAGTATGAAAGGTTATAAAGAATTATAGCCATGATGATTTTGGGACAGTTGAGAAAGTAGTGGAATGGACATCCGTTTGAAATTAACAAATTGATTATGGAAACAATTAAAAAATTGAAAATGAATAGGGGAGGTTGGAGAGGCAGGTTAAAGGAAAGTGGAGAGGGAGGTTAGACGAGAAATACGTAGAATAATTTTTAAAATTGGAACATATGAAATTGGAACCCCAAATATGTTATCTACGTGTTGTGTTTTGGGAACAAAAGGACAAAACAGGGGTTTTGGGTAGATAAAGTTTTCTTATATTATAGATATGATATATTTTCAAGAATGGTGCTGAAGTAATTGATGTCCAATTCAATACAGCTTTTGAAGAGGTGTATTAATAATGCTTTCAATGATTTGAATTTTCTCAATTATTTTTCCCTTTGCTTTGATGTAACTATAATACGGTGGGAGAATTGACTTTTGGTTTTGCATTTTATCGCAAATGTTGCGGATAGAAAGATTCGCCGCTGACTTTTCTTTTATCCAATAAAGGAAAGGGTGAAAAGAACAGGAAAGACATTTTGAGAATTTTTTGAGTAAGTGGGGTAGGTTATTAAAAGGTAAGGTGTTAAAACCCTTTTCATCCATAGTTATCTATGGGCTCTTAATCGCTAGCTCACTTTTTAAAATGCTTTGTGTTTGTGTAGGTTTGAAAATATTTTGAAAATGCCTAAGTACGGAAATTTTTTAATGATTCTCGTATCGTTGAGAATGTATACAAAATGTTTGTTTTGAAAATATTTATTGAAAGAAAGTGTTGTTTTTATGAAAAATGTTTTGAAAAGGCCAATGTAAGGAAATTTTATTTATAATAACTCTTGTATCAGTCCTCAAGAGTATTTATAAAGTGTTTTGAAAGTAGTTGTTTTTGAAAGTGTGAAATGTGGAAATTGTTTTAGTTTGTGAGCAAGTGACTACGAGCGGTCTACCTACTCAAAAAGTCTTTGTTCTTTTCCTTCTCCTTTATATAGTGCTACTCCACCATTAGTTATTAGGAATCCCTGTCGTTGAATGTGAGGGACAGGCGTGGGTCATCATACAATCATAGAAGGCAACTTGTAGGGCGCTTTGGCAATTTTTCGTAAGGGACTAAGATTATTTGTTGAGGCAGCATCGAAGAGTCATCAAGGGACTAAGATCTTTTAACCGAGGGTCTTTGCTAAAGCATCCCACATTCGAGGGACATGAGTGTTTTTACGAGGTAACAAGTGGAGTCATCCTAGAGGTGTATGTGTAAATAGTGTTTTGATTCAGTTATTTTATCTTGAGGTTAGAGTTATCTAGCGGTTGATTTTATGTCTTGCCATACACGCCTAATTACTATACAATTATATATACATACATGCATAATTATAGGTGCGGAAAGTAAAGTGCGGGAAATAAAATGTATGCTATTACAATGCTTCAAGGACGGGGTTACTGTTGTACCCCAAAATTTTCCCTCCCATTTTTCTCAAGACATTCTTTCAAGGCTTCTCAAATGCTCAAGAGTCTCAAGGGATAATCCGTCAACACACCTCATAAGCCAAGGTCTACAAAATAGGGTTTGGAGTTTCTCAAGGAAATTTGGATTGCAAAGTTATAAAGTGGTTCCCATGGTTCATCATAGGTCCTCAATAAGTTTCATGTCAAGTTTCAAGTCATACCTCAGAAGATTGCTCAGTCAATGACTCAGATGATTGAAAATCAAATGTATTGGTCAAAAAGTCAACTGTGGTCAACATACAGTCAAACTTCAAGATTTTTGGTCACCATAAACATTTTGAAGTGATATTCATCATTTGATCAAGGATTGATCATGTTTCCCCAAGGAAAGCTCTCAAATCATCAAAAGTCCAAAATTGCCAAATTAGGATTTCTTTAGGAGAAGTCAACTAAACTTTTACTATGGATAACTTTCACATGCTTCATCAACTTTTCTCCAACCAAATCCCATTTTGAAGGAAATTCAATTCTCTACAACTTTTCTTTTATGCTAAAGTCCAAAAAGTGCTTCATTTGAAAGATATGAGCTAATATATTATATGTCATTTTCAAAAGTCAACAAAAGACACTTTTTTGTCAAGGCAACTTACATCAAGATAATATCTCCAAATGCAAAAATGATAAAAATACAAAGTGTATAGGACATATTAAGATTTCAAAAAAGTCCTAGATCACCTTCAAAAGATAAAAATTGAGTGAGTTATGAGTTGTACAAGTTGGGAAATTTTGAGGAAATTCATGAAATGCAAATTGAGCAAACTTGGAATTTTAAATTAATGGGCCTAACTTTTGATATTCAAACATGATAATAAGATGTTAGAGGACCTCTAAAAAGCATTCACATAATTTTATGATTTTTATTGATTTTATTTAAATTTTTATTCATTTAAAATGAATAAAATCAAATAAAAATGGAAAATAATGTTTGAAGGCTTGGGCCTTTGGATTTCACTCCCTTTGCAGGCCCAATAATGCATACAAGCTTGTCACAACATGTCCAGATTCGTGCAAGCTCAAGAAGGAAAGGATTTTTCAAGTTTGGCAAGTTTTAAAGGTGTTTATCCCTGTTTAAACCATGGCTTCATGGCCTTGATTCCTTTCCAAAATCGTGCAAGCATAAGAAAGGCAAGGAAAACCTCTAGTTGGAAAGCTTTGAAATTGTTTGATTATGAATTTATTATGGGTTCATAGACTTGATCCCTTTCCATATATGGTGGCTCAAACTATTCCTATATATAATGCAAGCAAAGCCATGCCAAAGGGACACGAAATCATTTGCACCAAAGCTATCAAAAAATTCTCCAAAATCCAAAGAAGTTGTGAAAATTATATCTCACATTCCAACAAGTTTAGATCCAAACTAAGGCTTGCATTCACTTTTGAGGGTCAAAAGTGTTGATCCAAGTCCATATTCGCAGCCTTCAAACGCCAGAACCCGATCTGTGCATCACACCGGTTTTTTGAAATTGGTAAAAATAAAAACTATGTTTTCTTGCGTTTTTAATCATTACTAACATGTTTGATATCCTCCTATGCATAATTAGAACATGATAGGTACATTACATGTAAAGTTTGACGCAAAAATGGTGTTTTACCATGGTTAGGGAAATGAAGCCATTGATCATCGAACTGGACATTGCAAGCAACTTTATCCCCTTGCACCCCCTTCTTCTTTTTCACAATGTAACCCATATATTTTTTTATTATTTGGCTTTGATTTAATTCTTTTCTTTTTATTTTTTAATAACTAATTTTTAATAAAAATCATAAAAAATCAAAAAAATTAGATATAGATTTTAATTAATTAACTTTATTTTTCACAATAAAAATTAATTAATTTAATCACTTTAAACTTATTTTATTAATTAAAATATAATTAGAATTAAGCTTTAATTAGCATTCAATTATTTTTCTAAATAAAACACCAAAAATATTTTGTATACTTAGAATTTTTTTGGTTTTTTAGATATCTTGCTCTCTTCAATCTCCGCGTATTTATTTATATTCGCATTATAATTTTCCATAATATTGTAACTTTCAAAAGTTTGTAATAGCTAATTACGCCCCTTTATACTTCCTTTCCCCAATTTTTTTGGTTCGTACTCCCCCACCCCTGAAGTGATGTAATAGCGTAGAATACTTTCCGCAAGACATAAAAAAACAAGCGTTAGATAACCTAACTTCAACATCAATAACTGCAACATAAAACACTTCGCACACACGCACATCTAGGGTGACCCTCACTTGTTGCCTTCGGATTTAAAGCAGTCACGTCTCTCGAACGTGGGACGCTTTAGCAAAGACCCTTTGGTTAAAATGTCATAGTCCCTCGATGACCCTTCAATGCTACCTTGGTAAATGATCTTAGTACCTTAAGGTAATTGCTAAAATATCCTACGAGTTGCCTTCGTGACTGTACGATGACCCACACCTGTCCCTAAAACATCCAATGATAGGGCTACCTACTAACCAATAGTAAGGTAGCACTGTCCAAAGGAAAAGAGGAAAAGAACAAAGATCTTTCGAGTAGGTAGATAGCTTGTAGTTGCTTGCTCACAAAACAAAACAAATTTCTCACACATACACTCTCTTTTCTAAATATTTTCAAAGACAAAAAAACTTTGTATGTGTTCTCAATGATACGAGAGCTTGTAGATAACTACAGAGGGAAATGGTGCTAACACCTTCCCGTTGTACCCTAATTTCCCCCCCTAAGATCCCTTCATCATACCATTTTGATACAATCACAACAAGATCACATTAGGGCTTATGGTTCTTCTCCCTATCTTTAGCTTTGCTCTTTGAGGAATCACCAAGCACCTTGATTTGTTTTCTTTTGTGATCATGAATATTTTATCTTGATTTTCCTTCTAATTAATAAAGTACAATGTTTGTTTGTCTTACTTGATGATAATGTAGGTAAAGGCAATGTGGCTTAGCAAGTTGATCCATGGGTTCATGAGTTTATTTCCATGCCCTAGTCAATAAATCTTGAGAAATTCAAACCTCACCATTTAAGTTGTTTTGGAAGGGATGGCATGGCAAGATTATTTTGGTTCATTACATTTCCAAGTTATCTAGTGATTCAAAAGTGAAAGGGGTTGATTGAATAAGTTGTCATGGTTGGACAAGGCCTTATTCCCATTGGCCACAAGTGCATATTTCTCTAAATTATCAAGATATGGAAGTGGTTTTGGTGGCTATGAATTCTCATTTTCATCCTCAATAAATTTTATTTACAAATCAAGAGTGTTGGTACAAGAAGGTGGTTCAAAATTGTCAAGGTTCCTCAAAGCATTTTCTTGATCTAGAAGCCAGGGTTTTGAACTTCAAAGAAGTATATCTTGCTCATCTTTTGGTATTTTTAAGTGATTCTAAAGAAATCCATCTCTTCAAAGGGTTATTAACAAATGAATTCAAAATTATCAAGGAGTTTTCATGTGTAAGAAACTTGATGAAGAAGAAAGATTACAAGTCCTCTAGATGAACCCCCAATTTCTCATGTGTGACTTCAAATGTTCATAACTTGGTCAACTTTTATCACCCTGAGCCCACTATTTTTCCATAATTATCTTGAGGATTTGAAATTTATTCCATCTTTTATATGCAAAGTGAGAAAATGGATTGAAGATGCCCTAAGGATACAAAAGATTATAGGTCATTTCATGATTGTTTTCCCAAGTTCAACAATTCATAACTCTCTCAATTTTTGGAGATTTTGAATGGTCCAAGTTTCAAAGTGTCATTTAAGAGGTCTATTTCATGCCATATTTTTTGGTTAATAGCAAATTCCAAGTGGAAGGCCATGTTTGGATGCAAAACATTATATGTCACTTTTGAAGAAAAATTTGAAATATTTCTAAGTATGGAAAGTCAACCCTTTTTCTCCAACTTTGACTCAATGAAAATTTCAGCTCAAGCATCCATTTGATCCCATTATTTTTCCATTGCAAATCTTGTAACATCATCTTTATAAAGCATCGAGAATCATGCCCTAAGACCCCTTGAGCTGAGAATGCTATTGATTTGAACTTGGTAACTTGAAACTGAAGTTTCTTCAAAAGTCAGAATTTGAAATCATTGATTTAGCTTCTAAAAAAATTGTTTCTGCATGTTTTTTCCTCTAAACGTGTTTAGTGAACTTCCAGAAGTGATTAGCACAACAAAACACACGTTTTGGATGAGTTTTGATCAAATTAGAAAGTCACACTTTTCTTGTTTGCAACTTCACACGATTTCCCTCCAAACTTCATCATTTCACACGCTTGGACATTCCATTTGATTCCCTATAAATAGAGGGTCATCCCTCATTCATTTTCTCAAGATTGGATATCCAGAATCACCCTGCCAAACTTGTTGCATAACTCAAATTTCTGCAACTTCGAAATCTGTGTTCAAGCCTTTTTCCATCCAATTTTTCTATCAATTCACCTTCCTTGATCTTCTCTGAAGCTAAATGTTGTACCCCAAAATTTGCCCTCTTATTTTATCAAGATTTCCCCTCACAAGACTCTTTGGACTCCATACAGAATTAGGGTTTGCTCTACTCAAGACATCTCCTTGCACTGTTGACCTAAAATTAGGGTTTGAGTTTGCCCAGGGATTTTTGGACTTCCAATGCTCAAAGTGACTTTCATACTTCATGTTGGACTTATAAGATTTCCTATACCAAGTTTCAAGCCTTGAGTCAAATTTTTGCCCAATCAATTGGACAGTTGACCTAGAAATCAACCATATTGGGGAAAAAGTCAACGGTGGACAATTTACAGTCAAACCTCATAAATTTTTATCCACATCAACATTATAGACTCATATGAACCATTTGATCAAGTTTGGATCACAACTCCTCAAGAAATTTGATCAGATCATCAAAAGGGCAAAATGGTCATTTTTAGGGTTTTGACTGTATAAGGGCAATTTATGATTTTTTACCTAGCCAATGGCAAATTGAGTTCAAGTATGGATTCAAGGACTCAATGGAATCATCTTGACCTATTCACAAGGTTCAAAAGATCTCAAATGCATTGGATTGACTGATAAATTTTTCAGTCAACTGATCAAAATTTGACTGTACACTGAAAAGTCAAACTTTGACTTTTTGGTCAAAATCAAGTTCCAAGGGTCATTTTTCATCAAGATGTGTCAAAACATGAAACTTGTTCATCAAGAAACCTAATTTTGCAAATTAGGGTTTAAGATTGAAAATTTTCATAACTCAGAATTTTTCTAAGTTATGAAATTTTCTTATTTTTTCCCAACTTTGCCCAACATTTTCACCACGATGCAATTGGATTCAAACAAAACTTACAACATGAAAGTTGTAGTCCTCCACAAAATATACAACTTTGATTCACAAAGTTTTCCCAAAAGAAGCTTAGATATCAAGTTATAATTTTTGGAACAAGGATCCATGAAACTTTTAACTTAGTGAAATTTTGCCCTAGTTTAGGCAGGATTTTGACCTATCTTCATGGAAATTTTTCACCTAGTTCCACTTGGAATATCAAAATTAATTTTAAAGATGGATTATAGAGAATGTTACAAGCTTTCAAAAATGTCCAAGAACTCTCCAAAATCATTTATGGTTAGGGAGAATCGATGATTTGAATTTGGAAAAAACTCACTTTGATCCATGGCATGTTTCATGTTGACACAAATTGCAAACTCTATCCAGCCTCACTTGTACTTTCTCACAGGTCTTCAAACCCTTCCAAACTCAAAAGTTGAATGCAAACTCAATGGTCTAAGGCATTATTCTGATCAATGGAAGTTTACACAAGAGTTTTATCCATTTTTGGCAAAAAGTGAACTATGCCATTTTGATAAAGGCAACTTTATGTCAACTTGCTTCCCTTGAGCCTTGGACCCCGCTCTTTGCAGCATACAAGTTCCATAAACTTAGGAAAAGGTACAACAATCTTGTGCATGCTTGAAGATAGCCTGTACAGGCCTGTCTTGTATCACTTCACACTTTTACTTCAAAACCAAGTAAGCTTGCAAAAGATCCATATCTTTGAAATCTGATAAGAACAAAGTTTGTAAGCATTAAAAACGACTTTTGCATATTTCCTTGAGCCAGAAGCACGAGCTATCCAACCCTTAAGCCTTCCAAAACACAAAAACACCATCTTCTTGCAAAACAGGGCACTCTCTGCAGTTTCACTTCCATATCATAAACCACTCATGCGTTTTGTCCCAAACCAGTTCCAATACATTCCATATAACCCACCTAAGCTATCCCAACCATTGGCCATTGAATGTAACTCCATTTGCAAGCTTCATCATTTCTGATTTCAGCATGTGCAGGTTGACTTCTACAAGCTTATTCAAGCAAGCTCAAAGCAAACAAAGCATTGAGGAAGGTCAGAGGAAGTTCAAGCAAGCTCCCAAGCATCTCAGGCCTCATTGAAAACCTCCACATTTCCATATTCGAGTTCAACTGAAACAGGTATTGTTCAAACTTCTATCTCTCTATTTAGGAAACATTAGGCTTAAGTTTGTGAATAAAAAATGTAGTACTCATTGCCCTTAAGCTGTACATATGCATAGATTTCATTTAAGTTAACTGTGTTGAGAGAATTTGATTGATGAACATTCTAAAAAAGTTAGGTTAGAAATTAGGGCCAGAGAAATTCTGTCTGGTCTTTGAGATTTAGATTAAGTTCTTTATATGGTTGGAATCGTGTTGAAAAATGCTATAACTTTCATGTTGTGAGTTTTTGCTTTAGAGCACGTATGCAGGAGTTGGACATTTGTACACGAAGCGCACATATTTTTGTTTGAACGAAGGTTGAAGATGAAGTAGCTGGGCTGGGCCTGGCTATTTCTTACTTTTTGCACCCCTGACTTGCTTCTCACACCCCCTTGGCCCATTGTTTTATATTTTTATATTTTTATATTTCTTTTTCATTTCTGATTTTATTTTATTTTTTTCTAAACATAAAAAATTACCAAAAACATTTTCATAAATTTCCACATTTTATTTTGTATTTTTTATTATTTTTTCTAACATAAAAATAATGATTAAATAACATACCTTTATTTTCTTTAATAAAAACTTGAAAATAATACATAAAAATATTATGTTTTTATTTTTATTATTTACATACTTAAATAATATTTTTTCTAATATATTTTTATTTTTTGACATTTGTATATATTTTATTATTTTATTTTATTGTACATAAATAATATGATTAATATATATATACTTTCTTAAAACAAATTAGGGTTTCCACCCTTAATAAAAATAATATTTTATTTTCTTATTTTAACACATTAAATATTATATTTTTACACACATAAAAATAATACAAAAACATTTTTTGCATATTTATAATATTTTGCATATTTATATTTAACTGTCCATTTAAATATTTGCCTATTTATTTATTTGCACAATTAATTCAATTTGGATGTAATAGTTAATCTTAGGGTTTTATTTTCTTGCCAATACTCCCCATTCAAAATTGTATCCCCCTCCCCATATCAATGTTGTAATAGCTTAGGTTTATTTTACGCACTTTATGCTTTCAAATATGCCATGATAGAGATTAGGGTTTGTATGCAATATCCAAAATCAAAACAAATAGCTAGACCTAATACAAGACCTAAAAGCATGTAAATTGACAACACAATGCACACAAGCACCCCTAGGGTTTCATCCACTTGTTGCCTTTAAAATGGCCATGGTATGCATGTTGAGTATCTTGACAAAACAAAAACAAAACAAAAAGATCATAGTCCCTCGATGACGCTATCTTGGTTGCCTATACAAAATGATCTAGTCCCTCAAAAAATTTCTAAAGATACTTAGCACAATTGCTATCATGGTCAATACGATGACCCGCGCCTGTCTCGTTTGACATCCAAATACAAGGTTGTCTACCAAATGTAATGGTAAAACAACACTGTCAAAAGGGTTAAAAATGTGTAGGAAAGACTCTTGAGTAGATAGGGTAGAAAACCCTTAGTCACTTGATCAAAACTTGCAAAAAAAAACATCCTTTCTATTTTCAAACACACCTCATAACACAATTTCAAAACATTTCCCAAAACAAATTTTCAAACATTGAAACATCTTTTCAAAAGACAAATACCTTTGTATATATTCAAACAAGAATCATTACAAAGGTTGCCTAGACAAGGCCTCTTTTCAAAGCATTTTCAAAACCACACGCAAAGCACCATTTCAAACAATTGAAAAGCAAAAGCAAGTGATCTAAACAAGTAACTAAGAGCCCATGGATAACCATGGATGAAAAGGGTGCTTGCACCTTCCCTTTTCATAATCTACCCCCCGAACCCAAGAAAACATCTTAAAGGTCTTTCCTGTGCTTTTTGACCTTTACTTTGGATAAAATAAAAAGTCGGTGGCGACTCTTGCTAAACTGAAACATTTGCGAACACAAACGCAAAACCTCAAGTTAGTTCTCCCACCGTATCACAAAACTGGAGACTCTGCTGGGGAATTATCTAAAAGTGGGTTACCTTAGGGTTTAGATCACCTTTATATGCTTATCTTGTTTGTTTTGATTGCTTTACATTTGTTTCTATTGTTTGGGTTTGAAATCCTCTACCTGGATTTAGGAATCATTTATAGGTAAATAGCAATACATTGTGGAAACTGTGCGGGGTATATCGACATGGTTGAAGCAATAGCTATATTAGTGTGAAATATTTGTGGGTACCGGTAGCCTTTGAGTCAATCAAAGAGAATAACGGGCCGCTGAGTGATGTTATGAAGCACTAATGGACTTTTAGAACCTTTAATTGACCATCTTGGCCTTTTTAGGGGTAGTGAGATGACCGGCTTTTGGTGCAGTCTGAAGTTGGTAGATACTCGATACTGCACTCATTGAGGGTTGTTTTCTTGGAATATTTCGGTCTCCAGTAAAGTGGATAAACTGTAACAATGAGCACAGAAAATAATCTAGTGATATTGGGCTCCTTAGAACCCGGTTACTATTTATAGGACAGGTTGAGCCAACTAACTTCAAGAGGGTACTTACCTATGAAACCCCATGCAAGCCCGAAACTAGGAACTTGTGTGACTTGCTTGTACATATGCTTGTGCATACATCATGAACATCATAAAGCATCATATGCATCCACTAACCATTTCAAGGGTTTGGATCTTCATCTTTGTTCCTGTTTTGTAGGTTATGGAATCACTCCGCAGGAAAACAATTCAGGTCAACCTTGTGATAATTCCTCCTCAACTCAAGGAGCTTGCTTCCAAGATTCCAGAGAATTCTCCCTTCACTGAAAGACATGGTAGACTTCTACTCTTGGTCAACTCCAACATTGAAGAAGACATGGTGAAAGTTCTCTTCCAGTTCTTTGACCCCCTACACCACTGCTTCACATTTCCTGATCACCAACTAGTGCCTACTTTGGAGGAATTTTCTAACCTCCTGAGGGTTCATATTCTCCATCAACTACCCTACAACGGTACGGAAAAAGAACCAAAGTCTGAAGATGTTGCTCAAGCCTTACACTTGCAACCATCTGATATCAAAGGTCATTGGGAAATCAGAGGTGGTGTCAAGGGTTTCTTGGCAAAGTTTCTTTTTGAGAAGGCACAAGACTGCTGGAATTCTCTAGATCTATAAGATTTTTAAGAGATTGTAGCACTTCTCATCTATGGGTTGGTCTTGTTCCCAAACCCTGATCAGCTTATAGATGTGAATGCTGTCAAAATTCTCATGTGATGTACTCCTCTTCTAGCAAGGTCGTTTATTTCTCACCTTCCCCAATCAGTCTTGAAGAATGAGCAAGGTTTGAGGTGGTCGCAACGGTTGATGACTCTTACACATTCTGATGTTCATTGGTGTTCTCGGTCTAGAGAAAATTTCATCATCATTGATAGTTGTGGGGAATTCCCTAATGTCCCACTACTTGGCATTAGGGGAGGCATTACCTACAACCCCTGCTTGGCTCTGAGACAATTTAGGTATGCCCAAAGGGATGACCCTCATGACATGCTGATTCCAGACTTGGTTTTTGACTTCGACAACAACGGTCAAGGACTTCGACAAAGGTTTATCTGAGCTTGGAGGATGCCCAACAAGGTGGACAGTAAGACACTGGGACACAAGAATTCCATCCCTCTTGAGCCTTACCTCAAGTGGGTACGAACCCGTGCCCAGAGTCTTATGATGCCTTACCCCCACATTATGCCTATGATCAAAGAGCCTATTATGGAAGGAGAGGTTTCATACACCCTCCTACATCCTGACATGCCAACATCATTGGAGGATTTGCAAAAGAGTTGGATACAGCTCAAGGAAGAACAAAACACTTTTGAAGCCAGCTTCTACGCCAGTGAGAAGAAGGTTTTGGAACTTACTCGTCGACTCCACGAAGAGCATACTCTCAACACCTACATCGCACCAAAGAGGATGCACAACGTCTTTTTACCTTAGAATTTTGTATTATTTTTCCCATGGGGCACTTATGTACTAACAAATTCTATCTTATTAATATGACGTGCGTTCTTTTTTGTTTACAACAAATTTGAATTTCTGAATCCTTGAATGCATTACATGAATACATATCATTCATCATATGCATAAACAGGTCTTCACACCAGGTTTCCTTATCTCTCTGCTGTTTATTTAAGCAAGATAGATATAGAGCTGACGGTCAAAGACCTACAAGCGCAGAATTCACAGTTCCAACAACTAATCATGACCTTGGCAAAGGGTCAGGAGGATCTTAAAGCACTGCTGGTAAAGGAAAAGGAAAAAGAAAAGGAGAAAAAGAAAAAGAAAAGAGTGGGTGTGGCTATTTTGGGAAGAATATTTGAGAACCAAGCTAGAAGGGTCCTAGATTTCCCCTCAACATTTGATGAAGGGGTAGGAAAGGGAAAGGGAGCTGCAGTGCCCTCCGAGTCTGAGGAAGAAGAAGAAGAAGAAGAAGAGGATGAAGATTACTCTGAGCAGCAGTATCCTCCTACAGACGACAAGTACAAGAATCTGGAAGAGCGTCTGGCAGCTATGGAGGTACAAAGAGTGCCTGGGCTGGATTTTGAGAAGCTAGGGTTGGTTGCTGGGATTGTGATTCCCCGTAAATTCAAGGTGCCTACATTTGCTAAATATGATGGTTTGTCTTGTCCGAAGATGCACCTGCGATCCTACGTCAGAAAGATCCAACCTCATTCTTCTGATAAGGATCTATGGGTCCACTTTTTTCAAGATAGTTTGTCAGGTACGCAATTGGATTGGTTCTACCCGCTTGAGAGATCTGATGTGCACAATTGGGAGGATTTGGCTGCTTCCTTCTACAGACAATATCAATATAATACGGACTTAGCACCTACTCGTACTCAATTACAGAGTATAGGTATGGTCTCTAATGAAGGCTTTAAAGAGTATGCCCAGAAATGGAGGGACTTGGCTGGAAGGGTGCAGCCACCATTGTCTGAAAGAGAGCTTGTTGATATGTTTTTGGGGACGCTGTCAGGTCCATTCTTTAATCACCTGATAGGGAGTTCGTCTGCAGGGTTCACCGCGTTAATTCTGACTGGTGAAAGAGTCGAAGCTGGCATCAAGAGCGGTAAAATTCAAAAAGATACATTTGCTTCCGCTGCCGTCAAAAAACCTTTTCCAGCCAAGAAAGAGGTGTCAGCTGTTTACTCTCAAAGAGGTCGAGGAAGAGTGGAGAGCCAACCAGCGGTGGGGGCTGTAATGATTCAAAAGACTGCAGCTGATCAACCTAGAAATGATCAATCCAGAACCAACCAACAAAGGGTGGGAAGGCCTGCTAGACAATTCACCAAAATAAACATGACGCCTGCCCAGGTTCTCTCCCATATCTTGAAGTTAAACCTTACAACCTTGAGAGAGGCACCACAAAATCCAAATACAACTTCTCCTTTTTACCATGCCAACGCTAAATGTGCTTATCATTCAGACAACATAGGGCACGACACCAACAATTGTTGGGCCCTCAAAAACAAGATCCAGGATTTAATAGATGCCAAGGAGGTGGAATTCGATGCGCTCGAAAAGCCGAATCTGATCTCTGCCCCAATGCCAAAGCATGGTCACAATGCCCATGCTATCGAAGAGGATCTGTATGTTGCTGCTGTTGATGACTTAATGACCCCTTTACCAATAATCAAGATGAATCTGTTGAAAGCCGGGATTTTCTCGGGCTGTGAAAAAGATTGTTACCTTTGTTCGTCCTTGCAATCCAACTGTCCGTTATTGAAGTTAGGCATTCAACGCCTAATGAATAATCAAGAAATCCTCTTCGAGAAAACTCCCATTACTCCTGTTACTCCAACTCCTATCAAAGATGTTGCTACAATCACCATTTCCGCCAGTCTTTCCAAGGTCTCCAAAAAACCTGTTAAGATTACACCCGATCCAAAGTTTGTACCTCTGAAGATAACTATGTTGGGGCCTATCCCATACAAGTCCAATAAAACAATACCGTGGAATTATGGAGGAAAGATCTTCTACCACGGTGTTAAGAAGATTGAATCAGTTGAAGAAAGTCCCGATGAAGAGATTCCTGACATAGGAAATATTGCGGGGACGAGTAAGATCACCCACAACGGAAGAATTTTCTCTCCGGAGATTGCTCCTCCAAGGGAAATCTTAGGACCCTTAAATTCTCCTAAGGTTACTCCTGTGCCGGTCAACATCTCTGTGCGAACTCCAGTGATTGAAGAAATTGTTACTCCCGAAGTTGTACCCTCTGCTGTTACTGCTGATAAAGGTAAGGGGATCCAAGAAGCGCCCATCAGGACGAGGGCTCAGCCTTTGGTAATCCCCGAGACCACTCAAAAGGAAATGGAGGAGATTTTAAAAATAATTAAGAAAATCGACTATGATGTCGTAGAACAACTGGGGCAAACCCCTTCAAAAATCTCTATGCTGGCCCTATTGCTCTGTTCCGAAGCTCATGCCAAAGCCTTGATCAAATTCTTGAAAACGGCCCACGTGCCTCAAGAAATCTCCACGGACCAGTTCCAGGAGTGTGTAGCCAGCCTAACAGCCGACAATGGTCTTGGCTTCTCCGATGCCGATCTAACGTCCAAGGGGAGAAAGCATAATGACGCGCTGCATGTCTCGGTGGAATGCAGAGGGACTACTCTTGCTCACGTTCTGGTTGATACAGGGTCGTCTTTAAATGTCTTTCCTAAGAAAGCATTGGACAGACTAGATTGTGAAGGTCTAATTTTGAAGCCCAGCAACATCATTGTAAGAGCCTTTGATGGTTCTAAACGGATGGTCCACAGGGAGGTGGACATCCCGATTAAAGTGGGTACTGAAACTTTCCACTCCACATTTTATGTCATGGATATTCGTCCCTCCTACTCTTGCTTATTAGGAAGACCCTGGATTCATCATGCTGGAGCCGTTACATTTACTCTGCATCAGAAGCTTAAGTACCCTGTCCAGGGGAGAATTGTGACAGTTTGTGGCGAGGAGGAGTACATGATAAGCCATATGAATTCATTCCGCTATGTAGAATTAGATGGTGAATTCACCGAGACCCCCTTTCAGCACTTTGAAGAGGTTTCTCTTGAAGTTGCGGTAGCCAAGACAATGACTTCTATACCCATCATTATCAAATCTGTGTCCCGGATGTCATCCCTTAAAGATGTGAAGGCTGTGATTGAGGAATGAGGAAGCACAATATGGGATCAACTGCCAGATTTTCCTTACAAGACAGATAAGTTCGGCTTGGGTTTCACTAATGCTAGTCAGAAGGCTGTGTGTCATTCCCGGGATGGAGGGCCACAAGTGAAGATAACCCATCATGGAGTTCATGCTTTGGAGGATGGTGAAGAGGAGATCAATTTTGAAGACTGGATCTTTCCAACTATTGAAGGAAGACTATGCAATTGGGAGGCAAAGGATTTTGTTCCCATTACTTTCATCAATCAGTAATTTATCTTTTGAACATTTATGTTTGTCTGTAATAATTATTAAACAATTCATACACTCTTTTTGCCTTGTGCCTTACCCGAGGTACATAGGTCCATTTGTTAGGGTTTGATTTTTCATCTTCATATGCCATTTTAATGAATCATGGACGTTTTCATATATAAACTTTTGTGTTCATTGTCTTTCCTTTTACATTTTATTTGTTTAAAGGTGGCTATCCCTTACACACACCCACACTCACAAAATGCAGGTACCCATCCACTCCGAATTCCATGGGTAACAATTATGCTATGGCCTTCAGTGACTCTGAAGATCTGGTCAATCATGCCGAATACGAAGGTGATGAAGACTGTGAAGTGCCTAGAGAGTTATCTAGATTGCTGCAACAGGAAGAAAGGGCTATTCTACCTCACGAGGAGTTGTTAGAGACTATCAACTTGGGAACAGAGGAAGATAGAAAAGAAGTTAAAGTGGGTGCCAACCTAAAGCCAAATGTCAAATAGCGCTTAGTTCAGCTGTTGAATGAATATGTTGAGATCTTCGCCTGGTCTTATGAAGACATGCCGGGACTCGATACAGATATTGTGGTTCACCGTCTCCCTACAAAAGAATACTGTCCACCAATTAAACAGAAAGTCCGCCGAATAAGGCCCGATATGTCTGAAAATATCAAAGCCGAAGTAATGAAGCAGTTCAATGCTGGCTTTCTTGCAGTTACTTCCTACCCATAGTGGGTTGCTAACATTGTGCCCGTGCCTAAAAAGGACGACAAAGTGAGAATGTGCATGGATTACAGAGACTTAAACAGGGCTAGCCCTAAAGATGACTTTCCACTACCGCACATTGACATCTTGGTTGACAACACAGCTTAGCATAAGGTATTTTCTTTCATGGATGGATTTTCAGGGTATAACCAGATCAAAATGGCCCCTGAAGACATGGTGAAGACTACCTTTGTTACACAATGGGGTACCTTCTGCTATAAAGTGATGCCATTCGGACTGAAGAATGACGGGGCAACCTATCAGCGAGATGTGATAGCTTTGTTTCATGACATGATACATCATGAGATTAAAGTCTACGTAGATGACATGATAGCCCGTTCACAAACAGAAGAAGAACACCTCGACCATCTGCAAAAGCTGTTTGTTAGGTTAAAGGAATATAAGCTCAGACTGAACCCTAGCAAGTGAACTTTCGGAGTCAGGTCCGGTAAACTCTTGGGGTTCATCGTCAGCAACAAAGGCATCGAGGTTGATCCTGCCAAAGTCAAAGCCATACAAGAAATTCCTGCCCCTCACACTGAAAAGGAGGTCAGAGGTTTCTTAGGATGCCAAAACTACATTGCAAGGTTCATTTCTCACCTAACATCTACCTGTGAACCAATCTTCAAGCTGTTGAAGAAGGATCAGGTGGTTAAATGGAATGATGACTGTCAAGCTAATTTCGATAAAATCAAGGAGTATTTGCTAGAACCTCCTATCTTGATGCCACCCGTCGAAGGAAGGTCGTTAATCATGTATCTGACTGTTTTGGAGAATTCAATGGGGTGCATACTGGGCCAACATGATGAGTCTCGCCGAAAAGAGCATGTCATTTATTACCTTAGCCAAAAGTTTACCAACTGTGAGACCCGATACTTACTGCTTGAGAAAACTTGTTGCGCTTTGGTATGGGCTGCTCGCCGACTAAGGTAGTATATGTTGACACATACCACTTTACTGATCTCTAAGATGGATCCGATCAAGTACATCTTCGAGAAGCCTGCTCTATCCAGAAGAATCGCTAGATGGAAGATGATCCTCACCGAATATGATATATATTACACAACCCAAAAAGCTATAAAGGGGAGTGTGCTAGCCGATCATCTGGCCCATCAAGCTGTCGAAGATTACCAATCTATGAGGTTCGACTTCCCCGACGAGGATATCATGACTTTGAGCAACATTGAAGAGAACAGACCGTATGACGGACCTGAATAAGGATCCCGATGGACTTTGTACTTTGATGGTGCCTCCAACGCACTTGGAAACGGTATCGTCGTGGCACTTATTTCTCCAGAAGGTTGCCATACACCTTTCACCGCTAGACTCTGATTCAGCTGCACCAACAACATGGCCGAGTATGAAGCTTGTATCTTTGGTCTCAAGGCTGCTATTAATTTGGGAATCAAATCATTGATTGTATTTGGGGACTCAGCTTTGGTTATCAGTCAAATCAAAGGAGAGTGGGATACTAAACACCCTAACCTCATCCCTTACAAAGAACATGTCCTGACATTGTTACCACATTTCGAGCAGATTACCTTCGAGCACTTCCCGCGAGAAGAGAATCAGCTAGCAGATGCGCTAGCTACAATGTCATCCATGTTTAAACTTAACTGGGATAATGAGGCTCCTCAAATCACCATTGAATGAATGGACGAACCTGCGCATTGTCACAAGATTAATACCGAAGAAGTAGTGGACCGACCTTGGTTTCATGACGTCAAAAGGTATCTCGAAACACAAGAATATCCTGTAGGAGCTTTAGTCAACGACAAAAAGTTCTTAAGGAGATTCGCAGCCAAGTTTTTTCTGAGCAATGGTATCCTATACAAGTGCAATCATGATTGCATTCTACTCCGTTGTGTGGACAAGGTTGAAGCTAAGCAGATCATGGTTGAACTGCACAATGGCACCTTTGGCACCCACTCAAGCGGTCATACGATGGATAAGAAGATTCTACGGACAGGCTATTACTGGTCTACCATGGAAGCTGACTGTCATCAGCATTCCCGTACTTTTCACAAATGCCAAATTTATGCAGACAAGGTACATATACCTCCAGTTCCTCTCAATGTCCTAACAGCTCCTTGGCCATTCGCGATATGGGGAATCGACATAATCGAAGAGATCAAGCCTACATCATCCAATGGACACCACTTCATCTTAGTGGCTATTGATTACTTTACCAAGTGGGTTGAAGCATCTTCCTTCGCCTCCATTACAAAGAATGTGGTTGCCTGCTTCATCAAGCAGAACCTCATTTGCCGATATGGTATCCCCGACAGGATTATCACTGACAATGGTACAAATTTGAACAATACTATGATCACCGCTCTATGTGAGCAGTTCCAGATTCAACATCACAATTCATCTCCCTATCGGCCTAAGATGAACGGTGTTGTCAAAGCTGCGAACAAAAATATCAAGAAGATCATTCAAAAGATGACAGTCACCTACAAGGACTGGCATGAGATATTACCATTTTCTCTGCACGGGTACCGTACCACGACACGAACATCAACTGGGGCAACACCCTATTCTTTGGTATACAGCATGGAAGCTGTTTTACCTATCGAGGTTCATATTCCATCCTTGAGAATCATGAAGGATACTGGTTTGAGTGAAGACGATAGGATTCAGACCCGACTTGATCAACTTAACTTGATTGACGAAAAGTGACTTACTGCTGTTTGCCATGGTCAGGCGTATCAAAAATGAATGATCAAAGCTTTCAACAAGAAAGTCAGAAGACAAGTATATAAATCAGGGATCTTGTAATCAAGCGGATCATCTTACCGCAAAGTGATCCCAGGGGCAAATGGACTCCTACCTACGAAGGACCATTTGTGATCAAAAACATCTTTTCTGGTGGGGCAATGATATTAACCACTATGGACGGCGACGACCTACCGCACCATGCGAATGCAGACATAGTCAAAAGATACTACGCATAAACGACCCGACAAGTTGAAAACCCGAAAGGGCAACTTGGGCAAAAATGGGCATCCCGGTGAATCGAAAACCCAAAAGGGCAGTTCAGGCAAAAGTTAGGGATAAATTAAAAAAAATGTGTACACTCGGCAAGTTGAAAACCCGAAAGGGCAACTTGGGCAAAAAAGGGTTTCCCGGTGGGCTGAAAACCCAAAAGGGCGGTCCAGGAAAAAATTATGGAATTAAAGCGTATGACTATGTCTCGTCGGATCACTTTAAGGACAATCTCTTCACAGACAAGCTCCAGGCTTCTGATCAACTCAATCATCGTCGGACAAAGCAACGCATGGACAAGATATCCAGAGTTACGAGGGCTATAGCAGAATGGGGACCCCATGGAATTTTTACACATAGCCATCTTTCTTTGTATAAATTTTTCTCAATTTTTACGACAACATTCTCTTACCAGGATGTCTGTCTCCTTTGTACAAAATACTTACATAAAGTTAATACAAAGATACTTCAAAGTGCAGAAAACTATTAAATATAATCACTGTTTACAAGTAAACGAAAATGGGAAAGAATAATTACTGATAGGTTGGAAGTATAGGAAAATGTATTTAGGCTATTCCAAGTGAAATCCCCTGCAGTACATCATCGAGGTCCCCGGTGGAGCCAAAATCTTGAAATATATATCCCCCGTGGAGTTAAAATTTCAAAATCCCCACCAGAACTAAGTTTCCAAACTCCCAATCCCCAGCGGAGCCAAAAACTTTAAACTACAGACCCTCAGCAAAGATGAAACTTTCTTCCCCAACGAAGTCCAGAACCTTCAACCTTTGAACACCAGTGAAGACCATCTAGTTTCCTCCAATTTCCCTGGAGATTCGCTTTAAAACCAGATAATCCCCCAGAGAGTTATTTTAAAACCTTCTTCCTCAACGAAGTCAAAATTCCATACACGATCAAATCAACATGTCATTAAGATCCCCAGTGGAGATGAAACTTTGAGCTACCAATCCCCAGTAGAAACCATTCAGTTTTCCCCTAATACCCCCAACAGAACAGAGATTCTCATTTTTGAAGTCCCCAGTAGATTATCATACAACCCAAACTCCTGATCTCCCCAGCAGTATGGCCTCTCCCCACAGAGGTTGTCAAAGATTTTGAATCTTAAACAGTGGTCTAGGATATATTTTCCCCGACAGCAGTCAAAGATTTTATTATCTCCAACTATCCAGGATTTATTTTCCTCAGCAAGACAGTGAATTAGCTTATATGCGCATACATTACATTCACATATCATAAACATTGATGAAACATATCTTATTGCATCATGCATTTCATGCAACATATCTTTGTGTTTCAGTTAACTTTTTCCCTTTTCAGGATAAAATTAACAGCTATCTAAAACAGATATTCAAAGCGCAGAAAACGACTTAGAGATGCTCCAGACACGGATGCTTTCCTATCTGCTTATTCAAGTCAATGTGCAGACTTTTATTCCAATTATGAATCCTGGATTCGACCAGATAATATCTTGACTATACTGAAGCCCGGAGATCGACCGGAAAATAGTTGAATCCCCTACAAGTTTTTGTGAAGCCTGGATGTTGACCATATAGCAATACAAGACTGTGAAGCCTGGATTTTGACCAGATAACAGTAAAGTATACTATGAAGCTTGGATTTTGACCAAATAACAGTTTAATCGGCCAATTACTTTAAAACCCGGATTCAACCGGATATTAGTAGGCCCCAAAATCAAAGGGAAACTCGGAGGCAACCGAATAACCATTTGATTTCCTTCTGAAGCCTGGATGTTGACCAGATAGGAAGTAAGGTATCATGAAGCCTGGATGTTGACCAGATAGCAATACAAGACTGTGAAGCCTAGATTTTGACCAGATAACAGTAAGGTACACTGTGAAGCTTAGATTTTTACTAAATAACAGTTTACTCGGCCAATTACTTTGAAACCCGAATTCAACCGGATATTAGTAGGCCCCAAAATCAAAGGGAAACCTGGAGGCGACCGGATAACCATTTGATTTCCTTCTGAAGCCTGGATGTTGACCAGATAGGAAGTAAGGTATCGTGAAGCCTGGATGTTGACCAGATAGAAATACAAGACTGTGAAGCCTGGATTTTGACAAGATAACAGTAAGGTACACTGTGAAGCTTGGATTTTGACCAAATAACAGTTTACTCGGCCAATTATTTTGAAGCCCAGAGGTGACTGGATACCATTTTAATTCCTTCTAAAGCCTGGAGCACGACCAGATAGTAGTTCATTTTCACCTCTTCAACCAAGAGACGATTCCCCAGTAAAATAACGGACGACTAAAGTTCTGTTTCTACCACGACTGAGACCAGCATTCCTCGGCATAGCCCTCCTCAACAACAGGTATACGGGCTCTCGCAAAGGAATCTCTTATGCGATCAATTTTATTGGATGGCATCTTTAAGCTCATCTCCGATAAGATTATGTAACATCTTCCAAATGGCATCTTTAAGCCCACTCCCTCAACTATACTCTGACGAGTGCAAATTTATGGGCACTTTAGTGTCCAATCCTCTTTTACCTTCGAGTCACGAAAGGAAAACTCGCCAATCTAACTCTTCAGGTTTAAGAAGATTGAACAGGGGCAGCTGTTGTACCCCAAAATTTTTCCTCTTATTTTATCAAGATTTCCCCTCACAAGACTCTTTGGACTCCAGACAGAATTAGGGTTTGCTCTGCTCAAGACATCTCCTTGCACTATTGACCTGAAATTAGGGTTTGAGTTTGCACAAGGATTTTTGGACTTCCAATGCTCAAAGTGACTTTCATACTTCATGTTGGACTTATAATATTGCCTCTACCAAGTTTCAAGCCTTGAGTCAAATTTTTGCCCAGTCAATTGGACAATTAACCTAGAAATCAATTGTATTGGGGTAAAAGTCAATTGTGGCCAATTTACAGTCAAACCACATAATTTTTTATCCACATCAACATTATAGACTCATATGAACCATTTGATCAAGTTTGGATCACAACTCCTCAATAAATTTGATCAGATCATCAAAAGGGCAAAATGGTCATTTTTAGGGTTTTGATTGTATAAGGGCAATTTCTGACTTTTTACCTAGCCAATGGAAAATTGAGTTCAAGTATGGATTCAAGGACTCAATGTAATCATCTTGACCTATTCATAATGTTCAAAAGATCTCAAATGCATTGGATTGACAGATGAATTTTTCAGTCAACTGATCAAAATTTGATTGTACACTGAAAAGTCAAACTTTGACTTTTTAGTCAAAATCTAGTGCCAAGGGTCATTTTTATCAAGATTTGTCAAAACATGAAACTTGTTCATCAAGAAACCTAATTTTGCAAATTAGGGTTTAAGAATGAAAAATTTCATAACTTAGAATTTTTCTAAGTTATGAAATTTTCTTATTTTTTCCCAACTTTGCCCAACATTTTCACCATGATGCAATTGGATTCAAACAAAACTTCCAACATGAAAGTTGTAGTCCTACACAAAATCTACAACTTGTATTCACAAAGTTTTCCAAAAAGAAGCTTGGATCTCAAGTTATGAATTTTGGAACAAAGGTCCATGAAACTTTTAACTTAGTGAAATTTTGCCCTAGTTTAGGCAGGATTTTGACCTATCTTCATGGCAATTTTTCACCTAGTTCCACTTGGAATCTCAAAATTCATTTTAAAGATGGATTATATAGCATGTTACAAGCTTTCCAAAATGTCAAAGAACTCTCTAAAATCATTAATGGTTAGGGAGAATCGAAGATTTGAATTTGGCAAAAACTCACTTTGATCCATGGCATGTTTCATGTTGACACAAATTGGAAACTCTATCCAGCCTCACTTGTACTTGCTCACAGGTCTTTAAACCCTTCCAAACTCAAAAATTAAATGCAAAATCAATGGTCTAAGGCATTATTCTGATCAATGGAAGTTTACACAAGAGTTTTATCCATTTTTGGCAAAAAGTGAACTATGCCATTTTGATAAAGGCAACTTTATGTCAACTTGCTTCCCTTGAGCCTTGGACCCCTCTCTTTGCAGCAAACAAGTTCCATAAACTTAGGCAAAGGTACAACAATCTTGTGCATGCTTGAAGATAGCCTGTACAGGCCTGTCTTGTATCACTTCATACTTTTACTTTAAAACCAAGTAAACTTGCAAAAGATCCATATCTTTGAAATCTGATAAGAACAAAGTTTGTAAGCATTAAAAATGACTTTTGCATACTTCCTTGAGCCAGAAGCACGAGCTATCCAACCCTCAAGCCTTCCAAAACACAAAAACACCATCTTCTTGAAAAATAGGGTACTCTCTGCAGTTTCACTTCCATATCATAAACCACTCGTGCGTTTTGTCCCAAACCAGTTCCAATACATTCCATATAACCCACCTAAGTTATCCCAACCATTGGCCATTGACTGTAACTCCATTTGCAAGCTTCACCATTTCTGATTTCAGCTTGTGCAGGTTGACTTCTACAGGCTTATTCAAGCAAGCTCAAAGAAAACAAAGCATTGGGAAATGTCAGAGGAAGTTCAAGCAAGCTCCCAAGCATCTCAAGCCTCATTGAAAACCTCCACATGCCATATTCGAGTTCAATTGAATTAGGTATTGTTCAAACTTCTATCTCTCTATTTAGGAAACATTAGGCTTAGGTTTGTGAATAAAAAATGTAGTACTCATTGCCCTTAAGCTGTACATATGCATATATTTCATTTAAGTTAACTGTGTTGAGAGAATTTGATTGATGAACATTCTGAAAAAGTTAGGTTAGAAATTAGGGCCAGAGAAATTCTCTCTGGTCTTTGAGAGTTAGATTAAGATCTTCATATGGTTGGAATCATGTTGAAAAATGCTATAACTTTCATGTTGTGAGTTTTTGCTTTAGAGCACGTATGCAGGAGTTGGACATTTGTACAGGAAGCGCGCACATTTTTGCACCCCTGACTTGCTTCTCACACCCCCTTGGCCCATTGTTTTATATTTTTCTATTTTTCTATTTCTTTTTCATTTCTGATTTTATTTGATTTTTTCTAAACATAAAAAATTACCAAAAACATTTTCATAAATTTCCACATTTTATTTTGTATTTTTTAATTATTTTTTCTAACATAAAAATAATTATTAAATAACATACCTTTATTTTCTTTAATAAAAACTTGAAAATAATACATACAAATATTATGTTTTTATTTTTATTATTTACATACTTAAATAATATTTTTTCTAATATATTTTTATTTTTTGACATTTGTATATATTTTATTATTTTATTTTATTGTACATAAAGAATATGATTAATATATATACTTTCTTAAAATAAATTATGGTTTCCACCCTTAAAAAAAATAATATTTTATTTTCTTATTTTAACACATTAAATATTATATTTTTACACACATAAAAATAATAGAAAAACATTTTTTGCATATTTATAATACTTTGCATATTTATATTTAATTGTCCATTTAAATATTTGCCTATTTATTTATTTGCACAATTAATTCAATTTGGATGTAATAGTAAATCTTAGGGTTTTATTTTCTTGCCAATACTCCCCATTCAAAATTGTATCCCCCCTCCCCATATCAATGTTGTAATAGCTTAGGTTTATTTTACGCACTTTATGCTTTCAAATATGCCATGATAGAGATTAGGGTTTGTATGCAATATCCAAAATCAAAACAAATAGCTAGACCTAATACAAGACCTAAAAGCATGTAAATTGACAACACAATACACACAAGCACCCCTAGGGTTTCATCCACTTGTTGCCTTTAAAATGGCCATGGTATGCATGTTGAGTATCTTGGCAAAACAAAAACAAAACAAAAATATCATAGTCCCTCGATGACGCTATCTTGGTTGCCTATACAAAATGATCTAGTCCCTCAAAAATTTGCTAATGATACTTAGCACAATTTCTATCATGGTCAATACGATGACTCGCGCCTGCCCCGTTTGACATCCAAATACAAGGTTGTCTATCAAATGCAATGGTAAAACAACACTGTCAAAAGGGTTAAAAATGTGTAGGAAAGACTCTTGAGTAGATATGGTAGACAACTCTTAGTTACTTGATCAAAACTTGCAAAAAAAAACATCCTTGCTATTTTCAAACACACCTCATAACACAATTTCAAAATATTTCCCAAAACAAATTTTCAAACATTGAAACATCTTTTCAAAAGACAAACACCTTTGTATATATTCAAACAAGAATCATTACAAAGGTTTCCTAGACAAGGCCTCTTTTCAAAGCATTTTCAAAACCACACACAAAGCACCATTTCAAACAATTGAAAAGCAAAAGCAAGTGATCTAAACAAGTAACTAAGAGCCCATGGATAACCATGGATGAAAAGGGTGCTTGCACCTTCCCTTTTCATAATCTACCCCCCGAACCCAAGAAAACATGTCAAAGGTCTTTCCTGTGCTTTTTGACCTTTCCTTTGGATAAAATAAAAAGTCGGTGGCGACTCTTGCTAAACCAAAACATTTTCAAACACAAACGAAAAACCTCAAGTCAGTTCTCCCACCGTATCACACTAACCATACAATTACCTTCAAGAATCGTGCCCTATATTGCTCCATAGAAGACCAGTTTCCGAGCTCTGCAACTTAACTTCAATAGGTGTATTTCTCCATCAATTCTTCAAAACTTTGATATCATTGTGATGCTCTTATTGCCCTGGTTCTAGTTGCAACACTTACTTTTATCTGGAAACATATTTTGACCATGAAATTTCAAATCCCTTTTCAAAACTTTCCTTCCAAATTGCTTGAGCTACAATTTATATAAATTTATCGCGAAGGTGTGGTTGTCTTCATCTTGAAGAGACGAAGAAAATGGCATAGGTCTGAGCTTCTGATTTTAAAGATTGAGAGACCTACAATTCACATTGGTTGGAGGTTAAAGATGACCAACATGTCATCTTCCAACCAATGAAGACGCGTCATCTATTTTTAAAAAAATCTGATTTAATTAATGATTCAGTACTTTATTCACTAATGACCATGATATGCAAAGCGCGCCAGATCCCTTGGATTTGATTACTAACATGTTTTGACTCTCATCCAATGGTCCACATATTTTTAACTTTATTTTTCTTTTCTGATTTTTTTATTTAATTGCTTTAAATTTCAAAAAAATCATAGAAAATTCATTGTTAGTCCAAAAAATCTGAAAAAAATCTGAAAAATATTTTTGATTTTTCTCTTTCTAATTTTTGTGTTTTAATATTTTTTTTTATAAATTTTCACTTTATTTGAATTGTTTTAAATGTTTAAAAATACTTTTATGTATTTTTAAATTCTGAAAAAAATTATGGAATGATCCAATGATATTGTGACAAATATTGGTGACCTCATTTATTTTTTATTTATGGCTTTGTTATTTTTTATCATTTCTGATTTATTTTACTCATTTCTTTTAATTTTAAAATTAGTTTCTGACTTTAAAAAACTACCAAAAATTTTATAAAATTATTTTAGTTCTTTTCTGATTTTTCCATGGTCTTACTTTTTATTTCTGGATTAATTTGAACATAGTTGATATTTTTCTTTTTTATTTCTATTTTAAAACATTTTAAAACTTTTTTAATGTATATACTAAATGCAATATTATTTTGTGATTATTTTCTGGCTGATCTTGGGTTTGAATTTTTGATTATGAACTTTGTTAACATCATTGGATCCATGGTGTTGAGTTTAACTCCATAAAATGGATGAATGATTTTAATAATAGTTTAATTGAAATTTAATTCAAATGTGGTTTGTATGTTCTTTCCCACCCCTCTTCATCTTATCCCTTTCTTATTGCACTAAGTGTTATTGGAGCATGATCTCTATATCATGTCTCAAAACAAATGGTGCATAGATTGCTATTGACCGACCTCAAAATAGGTGCGACTTCTACATAAGTCCATTTGCGATTGCTTAACATAGCCCAAGTATGTTAATTTGATCTCTTTGATCCAATAACCTTGAGATTCATTGTGTGGAGGCTTTGGTTCTACAAATCCTTTAATGGATCTACAACACTTTTGGTCAACGCGGATCACTTAAACATCGTTGATCATTAAATGGTACTTTTGAGGATTCCAAATGGATGATATACTTGACAAAAAGCAAATGCAACTTGTTGTGTGGAGGCTTTAGTTCTACCAATCCTCTAATGAGTTCCAAATGCAAGTTTCAATATGGTCATCCAACTAACCACTAATTATTAAATTGTTTTTACTTTATGCTTTATGTACCATTTACTTTAAGCATTACATTTCATGTCATTTTTATTTTTTCTCACTTGAGCTTTTCTTTTCTCTTCTAAAGACACCTAATAATCAACAAGAACCATAAAAACCTTTAATGATACTTGGACTATTTGGATACTATCCTTGGCATTATGGAGCATTGGACTTCTTGGACTTAGGATTAGAAACCTTGGTCTATGTTGGAGACCTTGTGACCTTAATTGATATTTTGTCTGGAGTTCTTTAGGTTTACCTCAAGACATTGGGTTGTTTGTTTGTTTTATGTGCAGGTTATTGTGATTACATTCTTTGTCTGTAATTTAGAATTCATATGTATATAGCTGTTACTCTGCCCAATTTTTGTGTAGACTTAATACACTTGAAGTTTGATTCTCTGAAGAGGTCTAGTATTTTTGCTTGCTTGGTTTCAATCCAAAGAATGGGAATTCCCTCTTGACTTATAATGTCAAGTATTGGCTTCTTGTTGGTTAGATGGTTCTTATGCCTAACTTTTATCTTATGCTTTATGATAGTCTCTTCTTCTCCTCCCATCTTCTTTAATTTCAAAAATCTTCTTCCTCCTTTTGAAAATTCTTCTTGTTTTTAAACTTGAACCACTTTCATAATAAACTTGGACTTAGGTCCATGCGTTTTCAAAATTTTTTCATAAATAAACTTCAATCAACTTAATAATACCTTGACATTTTTGTGAAAAGACTAAAAATCAATCAATCTCATTTTAAACCATTTTGCCACTTTGGATTTTATTTTCAAACCTTTCTCAAAATATTAGACTCTTGTCAATCCTAGTAGTGATGCAAACAACTATACTTCTACAATATGTAGTGAAGAGAGATATTTTCCACTTGGGTGTTGAGTGAGGTATTGTTGATTTTAAAATCCAAGCGATATCCTCCACTTTGAGATGATGCGAATTCTCCTTTCTCATGATTGTGGGTAGTAAGTATGTTTTTCACACGGACAATGACGATGATGTATTATCTTATAAAATCAATTAACATACTTGTGTTTTAAAATTTTTTAAAAAGAGGAACTATGTGTACCCTGATCCCCTATTGAACGAAAGGTGGTACGTAGGCACTAAAGGTTCGCAACCGTGGAGGGTGCAAAAATCATAAAAATATATTTCTTTTCTCACCTCCACCATCTATTTTTATACAACATTTTATAGCCAAAATATACAAATTTTACAAAGAGGTTCCTACGGAGTACCGTAGATGTTTAGGATGTTAATACATTCCATTTGCATAACCAACCCCCTTACCTTGAATATTTCCCCCTCTTTTTGGGTTACTCACTCTTTTCCCATTTCTTTAGAAATAAAAAAGCACGATGGTGATTTTTATTTTGATCAGTATAAGTCTAGCCAATCCAATGGCTTAGTCTTAAACATTTCTACCACTACAGAAAAAATGGCGACTTCACTGGGGAAAGATTAACCTCTTGGTGGTCCATCCTTAAGTGGCTTGAGCCTATCTTTGTTTATATATGTATATGTGCTATTGTTATTTATGTGTTATATGTTGTATATATATTTATCTGGATTTTCCTGGTTTTCAGGGTGCTTGGTGATTACTCATAAGTCCTATACCCAGACTTGGGCAAACTTTAAGATAGGATGGGCAGTATAGTCATGTTGACTTTGAGGGAGTAATCCCAAAAAAGGAGGCATGAGATCCCCCACTTAGTGGAGGCCCCTTTGATTGTAGTGTCGTTTACTGAGTAAGGAAAACGTATTGCTTTCGACCTGGGAGCCTGCTGAAGCTGAGGACCGTAGAATACCTAACCCATCTTGGCCTTTTAGGTGTAGTGCAGAAGCTATGACAGAGTAATCCGGAAATAGTTATCACGCGATACTATGCTCAGACGAGTTTTTCTTGAGAATATTACTAATTACCGAGTTAATCGGGAAGTTAGTAATATCCGAAGGAAGGATGTAGACTCTGGGAACCTCTAGAACCTTGTTTAGAAGGTGATAACTTTTAGACCAACACCTTATGGGTAGTATCTTCGACCTCATGCTCGTGACGTTGAACCTATGAACCCTATATGTGTGATCTTGTGTGTGATTGTTGCATCATGCATTCATGCAATCATAAGCATACTTTGAAGAAATTTTATTTCAAGGGACTTAAAAGTTGACCATTTGTAAATATCTAGGGTACTTTTTGACCATGGATTCTGGGAAAAGAAAGACCGGAAAATACAGTTTCAAGGATCCCAAGATAGATGAGTTGATCAGTCTAATTCCCGAGATTGAGTGTTCTGCAGATTTTTGGAAGAAGTATGGATCCATCATTCCTCTTATGAAGCTTAGGATGAAAGAGGGTATTCTCTTGACCTTGATCTAGTTCTATGATCCGATGTATCATTGCTTTAATTTCCCTGACTATCAGTTGATGCCTACACTAGAGGAGTATTCTTATCTGTTGGATTTACCTGTTATCGGTCGTGTTCCTTTTACTCGTTTGGAGGGTGAGCCAAAACCATATGAGATTGCTTCTTTGATCCATCTGGGAAAGTACGAGGTGGAAGCCCATATGACTACTAAAGGATGGATTAGAGGATTACCAACCCAGTTCTTATTGGAGAAACCTCGTTACTTTGCCAGGATGAAGAGCACAAGTGCTTTTAAGGCCATCTTTGCTCTACTTGCTTACGGGTTGTTTTTATTTCCTAATATGGATAAGTCTGTTGACGTTAATGCTATCAGGATCTTCATGATTGGAAACCCAGTTCCTACATTGTTGGGTGATGCTTATTACTCTATTCATCTTCAGAATTCTTATCATGGGGGATGATTATCTCTTGCACGCCTTTGTTGTACCAGTGGTTTATCGCTCATATGCCTCGGTCTGATGCTTTTTGGGATATCAGGAACGAACCCCGATGGGCTCCTAAGATCATGACACTTACTCACTCGGATATTGATTGGTATCATCGAGCTTACCGAGATGTAGAGATTGTTCACAGTTGTGGTAGTTTCCCCAATGTACCTCTTCTTGGTACAAAGGGAGGAATTAACTATAACCATGTTCTTGCACGACGACAACTTGGTTATCTGATGAGGGATAAACCAAATAGTATTCATTTGAGTAGTTTCTTTCTGAAGGAGGGAGAAGACTATAAGGAATCTAGGGAGCAGATTGCGGAGGCCCGACGTCACATTCATAAGAAGAGTAGGAAAGATTTGGGACCAAGAGGGGTTGTTTCTTGGGAACCTTATCTTCAGTGGGTCCAAATGAGAGCTATTCAGTTGAAGATGCCGCATTCTCGGGAAACACCTATGCCTGATTTGTTTGCGAAGACCACTCCTCCCTTATTGGATGATATAGAAGAGCTACAACTTGCTTTGGTCAGGATGCAGCAGGAAAAGGATGCTTGGAAGAATAAGTGCCAAACTTTAGAGATTTCCTATAGAGCATACTTGAAGGAGAAAGACGACTTGATTGAGATCCTTGAGAGTCGAGCGGTAGAGACCATGGAGAGGCAAGTGGATTTATTTTCTCCTAAGCCTCAGTCAGATGTTAGTTGCTCACTTCCCGATTCAAGTGATTGGAAGGAGGTGGCCACCAGATATGCTGAAGAAAATCAGAGGTTGAAGGCTCAGATTACCAGGCTTATAGGGAAGCGTCAGCGTATAGAGTGATCTTCGTCAGCTTTACTTCTTAGGGTTTTAGAATTTATTTTCATCTTGTACTTGGAATTGTTGAGACTTGTAACCTATTTTGAAGTTATTATAATAAAAAATTTCAGTATTTCAAATGTGTTATTACTTTGATATTTGCAATGTGTCTATAAATCTTTAAGTCTCTTGAAATATTAATAATAAAAATAAATCATGTGCACCACATATCATGTATCATATTGCACATATTTCTTGCATTTATTATTCATATCTAGGTGTCTTACCAAGCTTCTTTACTTTGTTCAACAAGCTGTCCCACCACTACAATACTCAGGCTAATTTCAGAAGGAAGATGGACAACTTAGAACAAGAGAATCACGAGCTGTGCGAGGAGGTTTCTACTTTGAAGGCCGGAATGGCCAATCTTACTGCTCTGATGGAATCTCTGGTGGCTGCTCAGAATCAGCCACCGAGTGTTCAACCTCAACCAACAAGGACTACTGCTGAAGCTCTAATTGTTCCTGTGTCTGCTACCTCCTCTGTTATTCAGAATCGCATGCCTTAAGGTTATCCATGGGGAATGCCAGAGAATTTTGCACCTGAAGGTTTCAATCTTGGTCCTCAAGAAGCTCTAGTTGCTCAGACTACTGTTACTCCTGTGGTGCATGTTGCTCCTGCTGCACCTCCTTCAGTGAGTATGGTCCCATTTACTTATGATAATATGTGTCGTCCTTTTCCTCCATTAAGTGAAGACTTGGGTCTTTATGACAGAATGGATGATTTTCAATAGCAGTTTGACAAGATGTAGAGGGAGATGAAGGCCCTAAGGGGAAAAGAGTTATTCAGGCAGAACGTGAATGAATTATGCTTGGTCCCAAATGTTAAGATAACTGCAAAGTTTAAAGTCCCAGAGTTCGAGAAGTACAAGGGTAACACTTGCCCTCGTGCTCATCTGGTGATATATGTAAGGAGAATGTCTACCCATACTGATGATCAGCGTCCGCTGATTCACTTTTTTCAGGATAGTTTGACTGGTGTGGCACTGAAGTGGTATATGAGTTTGGATAGAGTCAATATCCATACTTTAAATGACTTAGGAGAAGCATTTATCAGACAATACAAATACAACATGGACACAGGGCTTGACCGTGATCCACTCAGGGCCATGGTTCAGAAAGATAGGGAATCATTCAAAGAATATGCACAAAGATGGTGTGAGATAGCCGCCCAAGTGATTCCTCCCATGGAAGAGAAGGATATGACTAAGATTTTCTTGAAGAATATGGGTGTTTTTTACTATGAAAGGATGGTAGCAAGTGCGCCAAGTGACTTTACTAAAATGGTAGGCATAGGTATTCGTTTAGAAGAGGCTGTAAGAGAGGGTCGTTTAATGAAGAGTGAAGGTTTTGGAAGTGCGAAGAAGCCATCTTATGGGTTTACCAAGAAGAAGGAAGGAGATACAAATGCTATCATACAAGAAAGGAGAGTTAATCCTCCTAGAAGAAATTATCAGCGTCATCAGCAAGTTGCCTAGTTACCCTATTGTTGGTGTAGCTCCAACCACCGTTGCTTATCAGAGACCATCCCAGCAGGGGAATCAAGGGTATAATCAGAGAAGGGAGAGTTATGACCTTATCCCTATGAGTTATACAGAGTTACTATCGGTGTTAATTCAGAATAAGTTGGTTCAGACCCAACCACCTCCCGATGTACCATCGCCCTTGCCTTAGTATTACAAGGCGGACCAAACATGTGCTTTTCATCAGGGAGCACTAGGGAATAATGTATAGAATTTCTATCCTTTGAAGACTGAGGTGCATAAATTGGTGAAGTCTGGTATTCTATCTTTCAAGGATGTGGGCCCTAATGGGAAAGACAATCCTCTACCCAAGCATGGAGGAGCAAACGTTGTGAATATGGTGGCCGGTTGTCTTGATGACTTCCAGATTTTTGATGTTAATTTGGTTTACAGGAGATTTGGTGAAAATGCACGCAAACCTCTATGAATTTAGTTACTATACGCATGACCATGTCGGTTGTGCTATTTGTAGTACAAACATACATGGTTGTGATAAGATAAAAGCGGATTTGCAGGAGATGATGGATGAGGGCCTCATCTACATAATCAGGCCTAAGGAAGAGTATGAAGAGGAAGTAAACATGGTTTCTGGATGTCCTGGAGAGTTCAGAATCTTTGATGTGGAACATATGAATGAGGATCTTGTACAATTTCATGCTACTTTTTGCCACATGGCTGGTCAGGTAGAACATCAGTATGGATCTTGCCGAATATGCTGCCGGGACTCCCGAGGATGTTCAATTGTAAGGAAAGGTATTCGGTTGTTATTGGATAATGGAACTATTAAGGTTACAGGTCAAAGGGATGATTACCATGAAGTTGATATGATTGAGGTTTGTTTGGCTGAAGAAGAGTCAGGTGATGAGTATGCCTCTGCAGATGAGTTCTTCTCCTTGGATGAATATTTGTTTTCTAGAGATGACTCCATAATGACTAATTATGTTGAAGAAGGGGTAAACGTCATTGTGCCTTGTTTTGGTGCACCCACCCATTTTTAAGTTGAGTATCATAGCAAGTCGGCTATTACTCCATTGGTGATTAGTTTGTCGGGTCCTGTCCCCTACAAGTCAGATAAGGTTGTACCCTACAAGTATAACACTACAATCTTAGAGAATGGTGTGGAAGTTCCCATCCAGCCAATGCCTGATGTTGGAAATATTACTGAGACTAGCAAAGTGACCCAAAATAGTCGTGTATTTGCACCAGTTGTTCGTGGAAATGATAATGCTGGAAAGAAAGTTGTTGAAAATGTTGAACCCAAGAAGGTTACGGGTGAACCTAGTGGAACTATGCTAGAGAAAGAAGTGGATGATATTTTGAAGATAATCAAGATGAGCGACTACAGAATTGTAGATCATCTACTGCAGACTCCTTCAAAAATATCTATCTTGGCTTTATTAATAAACTCCTCTGCTCACAGAGAATCTCTGATGAGGGTATTGGATCAAGCTTTTATGGAAAGTGACATGCCTATAGATCAATTCAGCAGTGTAGTAGGGAACATTACGTCATGTAATAACCCGAGTTTCTGCAATGATGAATTTCCATATGAAGGAAGGAATCATAACTTGGCCCTCCACATCTCTATGAACTGCAAGAATGATTCACTATCCAATGTGCTGATTGATAATGGATCTGCTTTTAACGTTATACCAAGGAGTACACTTATGAAGTTGAAATATCAAGGAACGCCCATGCGCCCAAGTGGCATCATTGTGAAAGCGTTTGATGGATCAAGGAAATCTGTTATTGGTGAAGTGGACTTGCCCATTCATATAGGCCCATATTTGTTTCAGATTACTTTCCAGGTCATGGATATTGTACCCACTTATAGCTGCTTGCTGGGAAGGCCTTGGATACATGAGGCAGGGACTGTCACTTCAACTTTACACCAAAAGCTGAAGTGTGTACGTGAAGGAAAAATGGTGGAGGCGAATGAAGTTGTTATCGGAACCCAGTTCCAAGCTTTATCCATTGGTAACATAAGGGGAAATGAGAATTCCATGGTTTCACTTAAGGATGCGCAACAAGTTGTGCGTAATGATCATAGTGAGGTATGGGGACAGATTATGGATCCACCTGTAAACAAGAACATAGCTGGATTGGGGTTCTCTTTGAAGAATGACAAAGGTAAGAGCATGAAGCTGAAGTCTACTGCAGGAAACTATCAAGACATCTTCAGTAGCGGGGGTTATCTTCATCCAACTATTTCCTGGATTAATGCCATTGTGGAAGATGAAGCAGAGACGGAAAAGCCAAATTACGTGACGCACGGAGTTAGGGTTCATAACTGGATCACCATTGACGTTCCCTCTTGCATACATGTTTCAAAGTAATTTATCTTGTTAATCTTTTTGAAAAGCTTTCACTCTGCCCAAGGTAGAAGTATTAATATTGTATGGGCTTATCTGTTTGCTGTGAGTTTTAAAATCAATAATAAAAGTTATCTTTGTTTCCCAAATTGTGTCTTTATTTTCTGCTTTTTCTTGGAAAATGGTAATCAGAAAAAACCTTTCAAAAATAAATAATAACTAAAATTCAATCTGCATGATAACTTGTTATATGTGTCAGTTTCTAAAAACAATCATAAATCATATGTCCAGATTAATTAAAAAATCATTGAATACAATGACCCTGCACCCTCTCCCAACTTTGAATGTCCTGTGTATGGGGCCGAAGAAGAAGACTATGATGAGATTCTGGAAGAGGTCCCACGGTTGCTCGAGCACGAGAAGAATGCCATTCAGCCATATAAAGATCCATTGTAAGTAGTCAATTTGGGCTCAGAAGAAGATCCGAAGGAAGTCAAGATTAGAGTGTTACTGCATCCTGATGTGAAGAGCATGTTAATTGAGTTGCTGAAAGGGTATGTGGACATTTTTGATTGGTCTTACCAATATATGCATGGTCTAGATACAAATATTGTAGAGCATTATTTACCGTTCAAGCCAGAGTGTCCGCCAATCAAACAGAAGTTGCGAAGAACTCACTCAGATATGGCAGTGAAGATCAAAGAGGAAGTTCTAAAGCTGATTAATGCCAGTTTTCTTGTGACATCAGTCTACCCTCAATGGATTGCCAATATTGTCCCAGTACCGAAGAAAGACAGAAAAGTTTGCATGTGCGTAGATTATAGATATCTAAATAAAGCTAGTCCAAAAGATGATTTTCCATTGCCACACATTGATATGTTAGTGGATAGCACAACAAAATTCAAAGTTTTCTTATTCATGGACGAATTTTCTGGGTATAATCAAATAATAATGGCTCCAGAGGACATGGAAAAAACAATGATTATCACACCCTGGGGAACATTCTGTTACAGAGTGATGCCCTTCGGGTTGAAGAACACTGGTGCAACGTACCAGAGGGCTATGACAACCCTATTCCATGATCTGATGCACAAGGAAATCGAGGTATATGTTGATGATATGATTGCTAAATCCCAGACTGAAGAAGGGCATGTAGAAGATTTGTTGAAGTTGTTTCAGCGTTTGAGGAAGTATCGTCTCCGCTTGAATCCAAATAAATGTACCTTCGGTGTTCGGTCAGGGAAATTGTTGGGTTTCATTGTTATCCAGAGAGGGATTGAAGTTGACCCTGATAAAGTCAAATCAATTCAAGAGATGCCAGTGCCAAGAACTGAAAATGAAGTCAGAGGGTTCCTCGGGCGTTTGAATTGTATTTCCAGATTCATTTCTTAGATGACCGTAATGTGTGAACCGATCTTTAAGTTGTTAAAGAAAGATAAAGGTTATGTGTGGACGGATGACTGCCAAAGGGCATTTGAAAGTATTAAAGAATATTTGCTTGAACCTCCTATCTTGCTCCCTCTTGTTGAAGGAAGACCGTTGATTATGTATCTGACATTGTTAGATAATTCCATGGGTTGTATTCTGGGACAACAAGATTAAACGGGGAAGAAAGAGTATGCCATTTATCATCTCAGTAAAAAGTTTACTGATTGTGAGTCAAGATATTCCATGCTGGAAAAGACATGTTGTGCTCTGGCCTGGGAGGCAAAATGTTTGCGGCAGTATATGTTGAATCACACTACTTGGTTGATCTCCAAAATGGATCCAATCAAGTACATTTTTGAAAAGCCTGCTCTTACTGGGAGAATTTCCTGCTGGCAGATGCTGTTATCTAAATATGATATTGAATACTGCACTCAAAAAGCTATTAAGAGCAGCGTGTTGGCAGATTATCTTGCTCACCAACTAGTTGATGATTATCAGTCTGTGAAGTATGATTTTCCCGATGAGGATGTGATGTTTTTGAAAGTGAAAGATTGTGATGAACCATTGCCTGAGGAAGGTCCTGATCCTGAATCTCACTGGAGTGTGATATTTGATGGAGCTGTGAATGCTTATGGTAAAGGAATTGGTGTCGTGATTATCACTCCACATGGATCACACATTCCTTTTACTGAAAGGTTGATATTTGATTGTACTAATAATATGGCAGAATATGAGGCTTGCATCATGGGTCTCGAGGAAGCTATTGATCTCAGAATTAAAATTTTAGATGTGTATGGCGATTCAACTTTGGTAATAAACCAGATTAAAGGAGAATGGGATACTCGTCACCTCGGCTTGATACCTTACAAATATTATGCTAGAAGATTGTTACCCTTCTTTAATAAAGTTGAATTCCATCACATTCCTAGAGATGAAAATCAAATGGCAGATGCTCTGGTAACTCTGGCTTCTATGTATCAAGTAAATGCATGGAATGATATACCTCAGATTATCGTTCGGCGACTGGATAGGCTCGCTCATGTGTTTAAAACAAAGGAGGTAGCAGATGAAAAACCATGGTATTATAATATCAAGCATTTTATTCAGACTATGGAATACCATATGGGTGCTTCGAATAAAGATAGAAAGACATTGAGAAGATCAGATGGTAGTTTCTTCCTCAGTGAAAATGTGTTGTACAAGAGAAATTATGACATGGTCTTACTCAGATGCATGGATAGACACGAAGCAAACATGTTGATGCATGAGATTCATGAAGGTTCATTTGGAACTCATGTCAATGGACATTCGATGGCTAAAAAGATGCTAAGGGGAGGTTACTATTGGCTGACAATGGAATCTGATTGTTACAAATTTGCAAAGAAGTGTCATAAGTTCCAGATTTATGCGGACAAGGTTCATGTGCCTCCGACACTTCTCAATGTGATCTCTTCCCCATGGCCTTTCTCTATATGGGGGTATTGACATGATTGGGATGATAGAACCCAATGCTTCGAATGGACATCGTTTTATCTTTGTAGAAATTGATTACTTCACCAAATGGGTGGAAGCAGCTTCATATGCTAATGTTACTAAGCAGGTGGTTGTGCACTACATTAAGAATAATCTTATATGTTGATATGGTGTGCTGAGAAGAATTATCACTGACAATGGCTCGAATCTGAACAACAAGATGATGACAGAACTTTGTGAGGAATTCAAGATTGTCCATCATAATTTATCTCCGTACAGGCTGAAGATGAATGGGGTTGTTGAAGCTGCTAATAAGAATATCAATAAGATTATCCAGAATATGGTTGTTACTTATAAAGATTGGCATGAAATTCTACCTTTTGCTTTGCATGGATATCAGACATCTGTCTGCACTTCAACAGGAGAAACCCCATTATCCCTTGTGTATGGAATGGAAGCGATACTCCCAATCGAGGTTGAGATTCCCTCTTTGCGAGTGATAATGGAAACCAAGTTGTCAGAGGCTGAATGGGTCCAGAACAAGTTTGACCAATTGAATTTGATCAAAGAGAAGAGAATGACAGCTTTGTGTCATGGATAGTTATATCAGAATAGAATGAAGAAAGCTTTTGATAAGAAGGTCAAGCCTCGTGAATTCAGAGAAGGCGGCCTCGTGCTCAGGAAGATCATGTCTTTTAACGTTGATTCTAGGGGCAAGTGGACTCCCAATTTTGAAGGCCCGTATGTTGTCAAGAAAGCCTTCTCTGGTGGTACATTAATTCTTGAAACTATGGATGGCGAGGATTTCCCACGTCCCATGAATGCTGATGCAGTCAAGAAATACTTCGCCTACAGAAATAAAAGAACAACTCGCTAAGTTGAAAACTCGAAAGGGCGACTTAGGCAAAAAAGAGCGTCACGGTAGGCCGAAAACCCGAAAGGGCGATCTAGGAAAAAATTAGAGACATAAACAGAATTAATTTCCCGCTAAGTTGAAAACCCGCAAGGGAAGATTAGGAAAAAGTTAGGGACTTTCTTGGTACGTAACTACATCAGATAAGACTTGATCATTGAAGCAACAATCTTCTCGGATCCTCATCATACTTCAACAGAAGTTGCTGCTCAAGATTTCAAAAGTTGTTAGAGGGGATAGTGGTCATTGTATCTCAATGTATCTTTTCCATTATATATTATCATTTTCCGAACTTTGTAATCATCCATGGAGTCTCGCCATTCGCAGACTACCATTCTATTAATGAAATTTGAGCTTTTACCTAATTCTTTGTATTTCTTATTTTATTTAGCTTGCAAAGACTCCATTTATTATTGATAATAATTTTAGAAGCGAAAATATTAAATAACAAAATTGATCTTCAAAAAGAATTTACAATTTGCTTTTACTTTAGATTTTGTGATGCAAGAGAAAAACAAAAGTGGCGATCCCAGAAATGGAGGAACTCCAGTTGTTTTGAGAAGTATTTGTTTCCCCTGGGAAGGTTTAATTAGGATGTTTTCGCTGTATTGGGTTTGTGACTCCAGTGTCCCCAGTCAAGTCTTGGTTCATATTTCTTCTTTTCTGAGTTTGCATTATATAAAGACTCAATCCAAGATTTCTCCAGTGAAGGTTTCGCTTGTTTGATAGAAGTTCTTTCTTCCCAGAGAAGTTGGTACAATAATTACTCTCGAAGAACACGTGTCTTTGGTTTCTCCAGTAAAGAACGTATATTGGGTTCCCCTTGAGAATGTGGTGTTGACCTCCCCAAGGAAGCCAACACGAAATCCCTAGTTAATGTATCAATGATGGGGCATTATATGCCTTAGTGAAGTTTGTATGTTTTTCCTCCTTCAAAATAGGCCTGAATTCCCTAGTGAATGTTTTGATGATTCGGTGTACATCTACTTTACTTGAAATTAGTTTTGCAATCCCCAATAGAAGCATTACATTTGAAAACATTTATTTCCCCGGTGAAGTCTGAGTGCTACTCCTTGGTGAATCCTATAGAAGGATGTTATATCCCTGTATCTGTACTGTTTCGTCACTATACTATGTTTCTCCCTAGTAAAGTTAAGCCATGCAGTAGGAATTTGTTTCCACAATTGGTGCTTATTTCTTCTTTTGGGATGATCGTCTTGGATGTGATTTGGTCGAGTATGGTGGGAGCTCGAGTCAGTTTTGTTTGTGTATTCCTAGTATTATATATCTATTTTGTCAGCATATACATGATAACACTCATATATTCATACATACATCATGCGTATTTAAATTTAGCAAATCATTGTTCATTCACATTCATTAATATTTTGTGGACATATTGCCCTGTTTTGCAGAGTTGTGTTGTCCTCTCTCCAATAGAGTATCGGTCATAAGTAGAAAGTGTATATTCTTTCAATTTCCCCACTGAGTTATCCCTCGTGGAAGATTTTTTCTTTAGCCTTCCTACATAGATCTTTGTCTGGATAGATTGGGTTTCCCTCTTGAGTTTATTTCTCAATGGATGTATTGTGGTATACTGTTTTACTCCAGTTCATTTATGGATTGAATCTTTGTTTCCTAGCATTTTTATTACTTTGGATGTCTGGAAGCTTTGAGTTTTTGTTTGAGAATCTGCATTTATTTTGCACAAGAAGACTTTTATCTCCTCAGCAGGAATATGTTGCCATATCCCCAGGAAGTCATGATTTATTCCCAGGAAGCCATATTGCTTTCCCCATAAAGTCATTTTTACAATCCTTCCTATAACAGCAAGTAGCAGGTCTCTTTATTTGAGACAACTTTTATATTACCCTTTCCAGAAAGAGTACCTTGGTTAAAGAAGAAGTTGAGACCCTTTCTGGGTGAAACGCCAGAATTTAAAAAAAAAACTTGTTATCTTTTTGCTACCTTCAGTGAACATTGGTAGTTCATCGTCAGTGAACGGTGGTGCTATGATATTCTCTTTCTACCTTCAGTGAAAGTTGGTAGGTCACCTTCAGTGAAAGTTGGTGCTTGTTATCTTTTTACTACCTTCAGTTAATGTTGGTAGTTCATCATCAGTGAACAGCGGTGCTATGATATTCTCTTTCTACCTTCAGTGAAAGTTGGTAGGTCACATTCAGTGAAAGTTGGTGCTTGTTATATTTTTTCTACCTTCAGTGAATGTTGGTAGTTCATCGTCAGTGAAGGGTGATGCTATGATATTCTATTTCTACCTTCAATGAAAGTTGGTAGGCCACCTTCAGTGAAAAGTTGGTGTTTGTTATCTTTTTGATACCTTCAGTGAACGTTGTTAGTTCATCGTCAGTGAAAGGAGGTGCTATGATATTCTCTTTATACCTTCAGTGAAAGTTGGTAGGTCACCTTCAGTGATTGTTGGTGCTTGTTATCTTTTTGCTACCTTCAGTGAATGTTGGTAGTTCATCGTTAGTGAACGACGGTGCTATGATATTTTCTTTCTACCTTCAGTGAAAGTTGGTAGGTCACCTTCAGTGAAAGTTGGTGCTTATTCTATTTCTACCTTCAGCGAACGTTGGTAGTTCATCATCAGTGAACGACGGTGCTATGATATGTTTTCTCTCTACCTTTAGTGAAAGTTGGTAGGTCACCATTAGTGAAAGTTGGTGATTGTTATCTTTTTGATACCTTCAGTGAACGTTGGTAGTTCATGGTCAGTGAACGGAGATTCTATGATATTTCTTTTTCCTTCTACCTTCAGTGAAAGTTGGTAATTCATCGTCAGTGAAAGTCGATGATTCTTTCTCTCTACCTTTAGTAAAGTTGGTAGTTCATCGTCAATGAACGTCGATGATTTCTCCTCACTACCTTCAGTGAACGTTGGTAGTTTCGCCTTCAGTAGAAGTTGGTGTATCCTTTGATTTTTTTTATCATCTTCTATAAGTCGGGTCTTTTGATCCACCATTGATTTATTTTCCTGGTCGGGTTTTTCTTTTTCTTCTTTTATTATATGCCCAATGGTGTGTTGCGTCCCTTTGATTATGTTCATATGCATTCATAAGCATTGCATGGCATCTTAGGGCCAAAAATGGGGTTTGTTTTTTATTTAAGTATCTGCGATCGCGTCGACATGAAGGATTTTAACCTTTGTATATCCGAATAGAAGAAACTTAAATAAGGGCAGCTGTTGTACCCCAATTTTTTCCCCTAAGATCCCTTCATCATACCATTTTGATTCAATCACAACAAGATCACATTAGGGCTTGTGGTTCTTCTCCCTATCTTTAGCTTTGCTCTTTGAGGAATCACCAAGCACCTTGATTTGTTTCCTTTTGTGATCATGAATATTTTTTCTTGATTTTCCTTCTAATTAATAAAATACAATATTGGTTTGTCTTACTTGTTGATAATGTAGGTAAAGGCAATGTGGCTTAGCAAGTTGATCCATGGGTTCATGAGTTTATTTCAATGCCCTAGTCAATAAAGCTTGAGAAATTCAAACCTCACCATTGAAGTAGTTTTGAAAGGGATGGCATGGAAAGTTTATTTTGGTTCACTACATTTCCAAGATATCAATATTGATTCAAAAGTGAAAGGGGTTGATTGAATAAGTTGTCATGGTTGGACAAGGCCTTGTTCCCATTGGTCATAAGTGCGTATTTCTCTAAATTCTCAAGATATGGAAGTGGTTTTGGTGGCTATGAATTATCATTTTCATCCTTAATAACTTATATTTATAAAGCAAGAGTGTTGGTACAAGAAGGTGGTTCAAAATTGTCAAGGTTCCTCAAAGCATTTTCTTGATCTAGGAGCCAGGGTTTTGAACTTCAAAGAAGTATATCTTGCTCATCTTTTAGTATTTTTGAGTGATTCCAAAGATATCCTTCTCTTTAAAGGGTTATTAACAAATCACTTCAAAAGTTTCAAGGATTTTTCATGTGGAAGAAACTTTATAATGAAGAAAGATTACAAGTCCTCCAGATGAACCCCCAATTTCTCATGTGTGACTTCAAATGATCATAACTTGGTCAATTTTTATCCCCTTGAGCCCACTATTTTTCCATAATGATCTTGAGCATGTGAACTATTTTTCCATAACGATCAGAAATGAACTAACGCATTTTGACTCTCATCCAATGGTCCACATATTTTTAACATTATTTTTCTTTTCTGATTTTTAAATTTAATTGCTCTAAATTTTAAAAAATCATAGAAAATTCATTTTTAGTCCAAAAAATCTGAAAAAATTATGAAAAATATTCTTGATTTTTCTCTTTCTGATTTTTTTTTTCCACAATTTTCTTTTGTGTTTTGATATTTTTTATAAATTTTCACTTTATTTAAATTGTTTTAAAATTTTAAAAATACTTTTATGCATTTTTAAATTCTGAAAAAATTATGGAATGATCCAATGATATTGTGACAAATATTGTTGACATCACTTATTTTTTGTTTCTAACTTTGTATTTTTAATCATTTTTGGTTTATTTTACTCATTTCTTTTAATTTTAAAAATAGTTTCTGACTTTAAAAAATTACCAAAAATTTTATAAAATTATTTAAGTTCATTTCTGATTTTTCTATGGTCTTACTTTTTATTTCTTGATTAATTTGAACATAGTTGATATTTTTCTCTTTTATTTCTATTTTAAAACATTTTAAAACTTTTCCAACGTATATACTAAATGCAATATTATTTTGTGATTATTTTCTGGCTGATCTTGGGTTGAATTTTTTATTATGAACTTTGTTAACATCATTGGATCCATGGTGTTGAGTTTAAATCCATAAAAATGGATGAATGATTTTAATAATAGTTTAACTGAAATTTAATTCAAATGTGGTTTGTATGTTCTTTCCCACCCCTCTTCATCTTATCCCTCTCTTATTGCACTAAGTGTTATTGGAGCATGATCTCTATATCATGTCTCAAAACAAATGGTGCATAGATTTCTATTGACCGACCTTAAAATATGTGTGACTTCTACATAAGTTCACTTACGATTGCTTAACATAGCGCTAAATTTTGTCCAAATTCGAATAAATGATCATTCGTGGCCCAAACCTATGTTTGCAAGCCCAAGTATGTTAATTTGATCTCTTTGATCCAATAACCTTGAGATTCATTATGTGGAGGCTTTGGTTCTACCAATCCTCTAATGGATCTACAATACTTTTGGTCAACGCGGATCACTTAAACATTGTTGATCATTAAATGGTACTTTTGAGGATTCCAAATGGATGATATACTTGATGAAAAGAAAATGCAACTTGTTGTGTGGAGGCTTTGATTCTACCAATCCTCTAATGAGTTCCAAATGCAAGTTTCAAGATGGTCATCCAACTAACCACTAATTATTAAATTGTTTTTACTTTATGCTTTATGTACCATTTACTTTAAGCATTACATTTCATGTCATTTTTATTTTTGCTCACTTGATCTTTTCTTTTCTCTTCTAAAGACACCTAATAATCCACATGAACCATAAAAAACTTTAATGATACTTGGACTATTTGGATACTATCCTTGGCATTATGGAGCATTGGACTTCTTGTACTTAGGATTAGAAACATTGGCCTATGTTGTAGACCATGTGACTTTAATTGATATTTTGTCTGGAGTTCTTGAGGTTTACCTGAAGACATTGGGTTGTTTGTTTATTTTGTGTGCAGGTTATTGTGATTATATTCTTTGTTTGTAATTTGGAATTCACCCGTATACAGCTGTTATTCTGCCCAAATTTTGTGAAGACTTAATACACTTGAAGTTTGGTTCTCTCAAGAGGACTAGTATTTTTGCTTGCTTGGTTTCAATCTAAAGAATGGTAATTCTCTCTTGACTCATAATGTCAAGTATTGGCTTCTTGTTGGTTAGATGGTTCTTATCCCTAGCTTTTATCTTATGCTTTATGATAGTCTCTTCTTCTCCTCCGATCTTCTTTAAATTCAAAAATCTTCTTCCTCCTTTTGAAAATTCTTCTTGTTTTTAAACTTGAACCATTTTCATAATAAACTTGGACTTAGGTCCATGCGTTTTCAAAACCTTTTCATAACTAAACTTCAATCAACTTATTAATACCTTGACATTTTTTGTGAAAAGACTAAATGTCAACCAATCTCATTTCAAATCATTTTGCCACTTTGGCTTTTATTTTCAAACCTTTCTCAAAAGATTAGACTCTTGTCAATCCTTGTAGTGATGCAAACAACTATACTTTTATAATATGTAGTGAAGAGAGATATTTTCCACTTGGGTGTTGAGTGAGATATTGTTGATTTTAAAGTTCAAGCCATATCCTCCACTTTGAGATGATGCAAATTCTCCTTTCTCATGATTGTGGGTAGTAAGTATGTTTTCTACACGAACAATGACGATGATGTCTTATCTTATAAAATCAATTAACATACTTGTGTTTTAAAAAATTTTAAAAAGACGAACAACGTGTACCCTGATCCCCATTTGCACTAAATGTGGTACGTAGGCACTAAAGGTTTGCAACTGCGGCGGGTGCAAAATCATAAAAATATATTTCTTTTCTCACCTTCACCATCTATTTTTATACAACATTTTATAGCCAAAATATACAGATTTTACAAAGAGGTTCCTATGGAGTACCGTAGATGTTTAGGGTGCTAATACATTCCCTTTGCCTAACCAACCCCCTTACCTTGAATCTTTCCCCCTCTTTTTGGGTTACTCGCTCTTTTCCCATTCCTTTGGAAACAATAAAGTGCGGTGGATATTTTTATTTTTATATGTATAAGTCTAGTCAATCCAATTGCTTAGTCTTAAATATTTCTACAGCTACACTTCCCTTTCCATAATCTACCCCTCTTACTCATAAAAATTCTCGAAAGGTCTTTCCTTTTCTTTTCACCCTTTCCTTTGTTGGATAAAAGAAAAGTCTGTGGTGACTCTTACTATCCGCGACATTTGTGATAAAACACAATCAAAAGTCAGTTACAGTTACAAATAATAAAAGCGGGGGAAAAAGTAAAAGCCTAATTAAACTATTACAAATCGTAAATAGTTATAATAAATTGAAAAAAAAAACCGAAAATAGTAAACTACACGGAAATAAATAAAAAAGGGAATTGTTTTATGATTTTATCAAGTAAGAAAATTAAATCAAATAAAAGCTATGAACTAAAATTCAAGAATTAAAATTCTAAATACTATTTTTGGTATTTTTGTTTGTAAGAAAACTTGAAAGGAAAATAAAAACCTATTCTATTATTTTTTGGAATTTTAGTTTCTCATGAAAAAAATAAAACAATTAGAAGAAATCAACTAAACAATATTAAAAATAAAATTTTAATTAACAAAATTAATTATTCAAAAAAAATTCCTAAACTAATTTTTTTTATAAATAATCTAATTAAGAAAATATTTAATTAGGAAGAAAAAATTATGTTACTAATAGAATTAATTAAAAAAACTAAACTAAAAATTAAAACAAAGAGGAGGGTTGCAAATGGAATTAAAAGGGGTGGAAGATAGCAGTTTCGAAATGGACTTAAGGTTGCAGCCCAAAATCTATCATATCAATAAAAAACAGAATATTAAAAAAATAAACAAAAAGAGTTGTGTGGAATGGGGCATTGTTGGGCCTGGATTTGGTTTGGTGTTCGTGCGTTGATGGGTACTGCGGAGGAGTATTGAGGAAGAAGAATGGATATTTAATAAAGGTAAGGGTGGATTGAAGGCGGACAAATGGAGATAGTTTTTGAATTAAGCGGTGGATGGTGGTCTTCGGTTTTCGAACAAAGGGAGTTTGATGACGATTGGTTGAGCGGTTTACATAAAGATGCAATTGGTGTTATGGTGTGAATGGGGGATTTGACGGTGTTTACGGCTAAACGGGGAGTATTGTGTTGAAAGGGCAATGTGAGGGAGTAAACTGAGGAGTAGAGCAAAAATGGGTAGCAGGTTTCAGAAGTGATGAACGAAAATTGACGACTAAAGGAGTTCACCGACGGAGCTTTGAAGCTTATGGAAGAAGAATCACACAGAAAGTGAAGGGATTTTTGAGTTTGTTTTATGCCCTCTTATTATTTCTTAGTTTTGTTTCTCATAGTAATAGTGATACACATTCTCAGTTTTTTTTATATACTTATAATTTATTAATTCACGGTTTTTTCATCTCACGGTTTGTTCTAAGAAAAAAAACAGTTGAGTACCCAAACAACATACAATAACAACAACAACATAAATTGGTTTATGAATCAACAAGGTATAACAACATTAAAAAACTGAGGTATAAATTTTGCGCAAGCTGATGGATGAAACATTTACCTATCAGATCTTCTTTAACGGAGTTTCGAGAGGAGGTAAGTTCAAATTCCTTCTTCTTTTATTGTTATTCTTGTGTCTGAATGATTTGAGTATGGTTATTGTGAGGTTTTGACATAAAGTTGAGATTGGAATGAGCAAAGAGATTTTTTTGTTGTTTCTTTGGAACTTTTCTGGTTTTTGCAAGGTATTGGAGAAGGAGTATTTTTGTGATGATTCTATGTGTTTAACAGAGGGTTTTTGAAGGATTTTCCTATATGTATTTTGAAAAGAGTTTGGAAGTATTTTTGTTGATATTTTTTTACAGAAGTTTGTGGTTTTATTGGAGAATTTTTCTGTCCCCTGTTGTCTGGGATTCCTGCTTGGTTTTATAGTGAAGAATCATGGAAATTAGGGGGAAAACATGATGAGTTTTTAACACTTTTGGTTGGCTATTTTGTAGCTTTTGGATGTAGGTTATGTTTTTTGCAGAATTTGTGTAATTCTTGACTGCTTTGGTGCAGGTTTTGGACAGTATATGCAGTGGATAGCATGGGCTATTTTTGTCTGGTTTTAATTGTTTAATAGCAGGTTTTGGACATCAGTATGCAGTGGACAACAAGGTGTTTTGGGTTGTTTTATAGGCTGATATGATGTCGTTTTTTTTGCAGGTTTGGCAGGGAAAAGCAAGGGGCAACATGATGTTTTTTGGTCTATTTTAACAGGGTTTTTGGACTATTTTGACTTTTGCTTTATTGGGCAGCAGCTTGGTAAGTTTATGCTAATACACTCTTTCCTTTCGTCTTTCATGTGATGGCTAGGATTTTTATGAGCAAACAAAGATGAAACTTAAAGAGACGCCTAAACTGGAGTCATTTGGGAAGTTGATGTTTTTTGGAAGAAATGGCAAAGTAATGGACCAAAGGCTTCAGAGCTTTGAAGATTATCATGTAACTCTTTGCAACATGTGTAGACTCAATGAGGTTCATAGGAACTTAGGTGTCGGAGACTTGTAATATTGTATAGCATGGATAGTGAATTTAGGCATAAAAACTTGAGTTCCTTATGTTAGAATGTATCTTGATGACATGGGTCAGAAATTAGGCTTAGGAGTTTTGCACTTTGTATGTTTATGAAAGCTCTAATATTCCATTGATGCAAGTTGTAATTTTTGAATCCAATTCAATCATCACCTTATTTTTTAAGTTAAAACATATTCAGATTTCCTTGAAGGTAATGCTTAAAGTTTCAAACTTTATGGATCTTGAAATATTCTTGTAAGTTTAAGAAACGATGTGAAGTTTGAGTATTGAGAATTTATGAATTGATTCTTGTAACATGAGTGATATACTTCATGATCCCCTTTTCAAAATCAAAGTGTTATAAAAAGTTAACCTTTATTCAAGCAAAGAAAATTTCCCTCCATTTGAATTTAAATTTTAACTTGAAATCTCTTTAAATTTCTTTGTAGTTTCCTTTGTAGTTTTCCTTTGTAAAAATATAAGATGCATTGAATAATACAAAAAACTCCTTTATGAATCCATTAGCCTTTTAATTCAATGTTATCTTCTCGAATGACTTCAATTCTTATGACTTGTAAATGAATTTTACTTAATCCTTCCATGTTAAAATCCATGGCCATGACCTTTCTCATTTTCCATCATTAAATTCATGGCATAAAATCACTTTACCAAACATGCTCGTCTCTTGAAGAAATGTTAGTTGATGCTTGAATCGCAAATCCCTAATACCTTGTACTGGAAACAAACTTTTAAATGAACTTTTACAAATTCTATTTAAAACCAAAGATTTTGAATGAAATTCAAAAGTAAATTCTTGTAATTCAAGCAACTAAAAGCAAGCTCTTTTGATTAACCCTAAGAAAATTCAATGAAACCTTAGTATGGACCCATTGCTTAGGAAGAGAATTTGTCTGATCAATTCTTGAGCCATCTTGAGCTTTTAAGAACCCTAGAGAATATCTTGAATGAAAATTGGGAGGAAAAATTTGGGGGTATAATAGTTGCCCATGTTCAATCTTCTTAAACCTGAAGAGTTAGATTGGCATGTCCGCCATTCGTGACTTGAAGGTAGAAGATGATTGAACACTTAAGTGCCTAGAAATTTGCACTTGCCTATGCATGAAGTAACATTGTTGATTGATTATACCAGAAATGGGCTTAAAGATGCGATTTGGAGATATGACATAGTCGTCGTAGATGGGCTTATAAATTCCATCCAAAGGTAACTGTTGATAGAAGTATCAGAATGAGTCTACGCTCGACTATATTTGAAGAATGTTTTCCAGAATGAACCTCTGGGAAAGGTGTTTGATTAGTTTCTTGTCATTCAGATAGTCGCCCTGTACTGTTTCAGGAATTGATCTACAATCTGCTTTGTTGGTAAACTCGTCCTGTTTTGGGATTTCATACCATTGGTGATAAAGATAGTTTCCCCGTCCTGTTTCGGGAGTTAATCTTTGCTCTACTCATGTAGATAGTCGCCCCGTTCTGTTTCGGTAATTGATCTACAATCAGTTTCCACAGATAGTTTCCCTTACTTGTTTCAGGAATTAATTTGTGTCTGGTCGTACAGATAGTTGCCCTGTCTTGTTTCAAGAGTTAATCTGTGACCTATTTGAAAATTGTTGATGATATTGGCCTATTTGTAGACTTTACCTGAATAGATAAAGGGTTAGGTGTATGCAATTCATTGTAACACGGTGGGAGAAATGGCTTGGTATGTTTTGCGTTTGATCGCAATTGTTGCGGATAGCAAGAGTCGCCATCGATTTTTCTTTTATCCAAATAAAGGAAAGGGTGAAAAGAACAGGAAAGACCTTTGATATTATTTTCTTTAGTTCAGGGGGTAGATTATGAAAAAGAAAGGTGTTAGCACCCTTTTCATCCATAGTTATCTATGAGCTCTTAGTTGCTTGCTAGATCATTTCCTTTGTTTGAAAATGTGCTTTATGATGGGTTTTGAAAGTATTTTTGAAAAGCGCCTTCATTTTGGCAAAATTTGTAATGATTCTCGTCTCTATAAGAATGTATACAAAGTGTTTGACTTTTGAAAATATTTCATGTTTTGAAAGTGTTTTGTGTGTGTTTGAAAATATGTTTGTTTTGAATATGAGCAAGCAACTAAGAACATTTCTACCTACTCAAAAGTATTTTGTTCTTCTCTTCCTCCTTTAAACGTTGCTATCTTACCATTGATTGGTAAAAAGCCTTATCTTTGGATGTAAAGGGATGGGCATGGGTCATCGTATAGTCATGATAGCAATGTTGTGAGAGATCTTAACATTTCTCTTGAGGGACTAAGATCATTTATAAGGCAACATTTGTAGCGTCATCGAGTGACTATGATCTTGTATTTTGATTGTTTTTACTAAGACGCCTCACATGTATAACATGACCATTTTCATAAGGAAACAAGTGGAGTTAACCCTAGAGATGCAAGTATGCAAGTGTTTGCATTTCATGCTTGGTTTATCTTGAATTATTGTTCTCTAAGATTGATTTTTATCTTTCCATACAAATCCTAATTACTAGCATTTATATGAAAGCGGTAAATTGCGGAAAGTAAATATTCTACGCTATTACAATCATTTGGGGAATGGGGTGTACAAATTTACAAATTGGGATTGCAAGAAATTAAAGTCCTAATTATATATTACAACCATATTGAAATAATGTACAAGAAATTTAAAAAGAGACTTGTGTTGTTTTTTTGGTTAAGAGAAGAAAATAAATTTACTTAAGAAAATATTTTGTCTTTTTATTTTAAAAGAAATAAAGCAAAGTGTGTGAATATAAAGTATTTTTGGCGTTTTTGATTAATGAAAATAAAGTGATGATAAAAATAATAAGCGAATAAGAATTAGAGTCAGTGTGTTGCTGAAAGAGGAGAGAGCAGAAGTTCTAACTCTGGTGCACTGCGAATCAGAAAGGAAATGTTAGTGGAAATGGAGAAGGCCAGAAGTTCTGGATCCGGATACACTAAAGTTCTGGGGTTACTGGGAACAAGGGAAATCCTAGAAGTTCTGATTGTTTGAGGAAGCCTAGAAGTTCTAATGTTACCAGAAGGTCAGAAGTTCTGGTTGTTGATAGAGTCTAGAAGTTTTAATGCTACTGGAAACCTAGAAGTTCTAGTGTTATTAAAAGGTCAGAAGCTCTGGTAATGGGTAAGTGAGGTGTCAATGTTGTTGGATGGGAATATCTAGAAGTTCAGGTTCAGGATCACTGTTTTGACAAATAACTGAAGGGGGTTTATCTAGAAGTTCAGGTCCAGGATTAATCTTTGATAAATAATGGGGGAAATGTTAAGAAATAAACATAAAAATGTGTTTTTGGGGCTAGAACTCAGGACCCTTAACACTAATGTCTTATGTGCGCGCTCTTTACCACTGAGGTGGCTGTACATCCGGTATTAGAAGCAAAAACATAAACACGTATTACAAAGTAAGTTTTGATGATGACTTCATATCCTCCTTCACGCCAGTCAGAGTATCTGCAACTTAGTCATTTCTCATAAAAATGGAAAATGAAAACATAGCAGTTATGGCAAATTTCATCATGGTTTCAGAAATACAAAGCATCAAAACTATAAACCAGAAGCAAACATGAATTTTGTTAACCCTAATTCAGAAACCTAATTTCCTCAAGAAGTTCTGATATGAAATTCTCTCTACTTAGGCCATATAAATGAAATCTATGAATATGTACAAAATCAAAGCCACAATATCATTGTATCTTTGAAAATGCAAGCCTAACAACGCCTAAGTAATGAGATAAAAATCAGAAGAAGCTTACCTTGCAGCTGGAAATTGTTCTGTGAATTTGAGCTTGGTTCAGATTGTTGTGATGCTCTAGTCAGCTTCCTCAAGTTCTCATAAAGCTTAAGCAAGCCTTAACTTGAGCTATGAATGGTTGGAACGTTCTGGAGCAGTCAAGGTGCAAAATTCTGGTTTTTTGAAACAGAGAGTGATGAATATTATTTTACAGTCTGAAAACAGAAGTTGGGAAAGCTTCTATGTGTATTCTGGAAACTGTATGGATAATTTAGTCAAGAAACACAAGAAAGATTAGAGTTTGAATGCAAAAAATGAGGAACTAGCAGGTTTTGTGTTTATGTTTGCAGTTTCAAGTTTTTGGGAATTTTCAGCAAGGTTTCAAGGCTTTTTTCCAAATCTTTTAGACCTTCTTAGCAATTGCAAATGAAGTTTAATTTATAGGAAAAGGATGTAAAATCAAGAGTACAACCATCATGTGTTATGGATAGTTGACTTGTTTTTGAAGCAAGTTTAGACAAGTATGGTTCAAGGAAAAATAGAGTGGTTAGCAGCTTTAGCCGCACCTAATCTGAGTTTGTAGGCATGATTTATGGAGAAGTACACTCAGATGCAAAAGTAAAGTATGGGCCCAATATAAACTTTATACAAAATTTTACTTTCCAAGGACAACAACGGTACTTCTATGCCACATGTGGGAAAATCCTGTGGATAAAGACTCAAAAGTGGGTGTTAGCATTAAATGATGATGAGATTTAACAAGCAAGAAGGCATGTAACCTGAGATTATGAAGCCTAGCTTGAATTTGTATCAAAAGTTTAGCATAAACGTAACTTGGATTAAGAACAAATGTTCAACTTCTGATCTTTGAATCTCCCTGCTCCAGCATGATCTGAAGGAATTCTCAGACTTTTCATAAGGCTCGTAACATGCGTTGTAGACCCTATTTGAATTACTTTTGCAAAATATGATTGAACCTACGTGAAAACTGGCCCAGAAGTTCTAACCAAATTCTGACTTGGAAATGCTCAGAATTTACTGTGCTTTAGTTTTATGAGCGTGTCTTCAAGGATTCACAACTTGAAATCCCAACATTTCTAGGAGAAGTTCTGTTGTGCAATGTTTTAAATCTCGTTGAGATCTACAACTCTTGTGTCATAAGTTCTTCCTGAATCATCTTGCATTATGATGAAAATCTGGCCAGAAGTTCTGAACTTATCATATTTTTTTAATAATTAGAAAAACTTCTAAGTGCTTAGAACTTTGACTTTTCCAAAGTAACTTTGACTTTTAATTTTCTTGATGAAAAAAAATTCATATTCTAACATGTCTTGATGAAATATAATTCTTGAAACTTGATTTTGATCCAAAAGTCAAAGTTTAACTTTTCAGTGTGCATTTTGACCATTTTTCCCTTGTGCCAACTCTAAACTTGAATTGATGTATTAGTGCTGCAAACTTGATGCCATGGGAGATTTTGGGAGGAAATTCTTGAGAAATGAGAGGGCAAATTTTGGGGTCCAACAACTACCCCTGTTCAATCTTCTTAAACTTGAAAAGTTAGATTGGCGAGCCCGCTATTCATGACTTGAAGGTGGAAGATGATTGAACACTAAAGTGCCAAGAAATTTGCACTCGATGATGTGTTAGTTGACTGTGTAGGGAATGGGCTTAGAGATTCCATTTAGAGTGACTGGGGAAGGTAACAGGACAAATATTTTGGTTGATTTATACTGAAGTGGTAGACGTCTTTTGCCTGGTGATTTTTCCTACAAGGAAGAGAATTAGTTGCATGTAGATGTATGCATGGCGTAATGATATTATCAAAATAAATGAGATTATGTTGTATGCATTTGTCATGTATGTGTTATGATTTATGAATGGGATGAGTTTATTGTAGAGTGTCTTTGTCTAGGGAAAATAAATCTTTGACAACATGCTAGGGAAACTTAGGAGGCTGAATCCTGAGCCGTTGTTGGAGAGTGAGTGTATCTTCAACTTCGTTTAGAACGTTTCCGTTAAGAATCCATGTTTTATTCTTTAAGGAGAAATCTGTTGCGAAATATCGCCTTTGGCTCTTTACATGAGAAAACTTTGTGGGGCATATTGATTTCTGCTTAGAGGAATAAAATTCAGGAACTTTGGTTGTCCATTGCTCTACTGGGGAGTTATTCCTGACTGGAGAGAATAGGAAATTAACTGTTATTTGGTCGAAATCCAGGCTTGGCAGCAATTTGTTGAGGATAATGAAGTTGATTGTTATCTGGTTGTATTCCAGGCTTCGCAGTGACTTTTGCAGGGGAAGATGTGAATTAAACTATTTTCTGGTCGGATTCCAGGCTTCACCGAAAATTTCTTGGGAGAGTGAATTTAAACTGTTATCTGGTCGGATTCCAGGCTTCGCAGCAGCTTACCAACTTTGAACTACTGTCTGGACGGATCCAGGTTTCAAAGAAGATTTCTGAGGTGGATGAAGGTAATTGTTATCTGGTCGAATTCCAAGCTTCGCAATAACTCACTTGAAAAGATGAAGTTGAATTGATATCTGGTCGGGTCCAGGCTTTGCAGTAACTTGCTTGAAAAGATGAAGTTGAACTGATATCTGGACGAGTCCATGCTTTACAGTAACTTGCTAGGAAGGATGAAGTTGAACTGATTTCTGGTTGGGTCCAGACTTTACAGTAACTTGCTAGAATGAGTGAAGTTGAACTGATATCTGGTCGGGTCTAGGATTTACAGTAACTTTCTAGAAAGGATGAAGTTGAACTGATATTTTGCCGGGTCCAGGATTTACAGTAACTTTCTTGAATGAGTGAAGTTGAACTGATATCTGGTTGGGTCCAGGCTTACAGTAACTTGCTGGGGGTAGAGGCAAACTCTATTGGGGAAAAGGAGTTAAACCATTGTCTGGTCGAATTTTAGCCTTTTCAATGTCTTGAGAAGGTAAACTATTATATGGTCGATTCCAGGCTTCATAGTATCTTAAAACATTAACTATTATCTGGTCGGGTCCAGGATTCTTAGTAACTGTAAGTTGAACTATTATATGGTCGGGTCCAGGCTTCATAGTATCTTGAGAAGTTAAACTATTATCTGGTCTGTTCTAGGCTTCATAGTATCTTGAGACGTTAACTATTATCTGGTCGGGTCCAGGCTTCATAGTAACTGAAATTTGAACTATTATCTGGTCGGGTCCAAGCTTCATAGTATCTGAAAGTTGCTTGAATAGGAAATGATTCCGTGAGAAGTGTATTGTTTTGTTGGGGAATAAACCCTGTTGAAGAGATATTTGATGATATGCTAGCGAGGTGAATTCTTTAGGAAGAAGTCCATAAGGCTTCTTATTTTAAGACCAACTCAGCTGAGGAGAAGGCTGTCGACAGATTGAGACTCTGACCGAGGTTTGCATACGTCCAACTTTGCGCGCAACTCTGTTGGGACAAATGTTTATTGTAGCTGGCTCTGTAGGGACAATGCTAATGAGATAACTCTGTAGGAATACCTCAAATGCATTAAAGAGATGCTCGTTGCTGCTTGGCAGAACATATTTTCTAAATAGTATAATTATATTCACATGCATATGTTTGCTCAATTTTAGTCATTGTACATCTTTGCATTCTAAACAAAAACGAAAAGTTTGCACTTCAAAGTATATTTGTATTGATGTTTTGCCCATGAATAGGCGTTTTTGTACAAAGAGACGGAGATCCTAGTAAGAGGAAATCTTCGAAAGGAAAAAAAATTGAAAACAAAGATAAAAGCCATGTGGAAATGATCTCATTATGTTCTAATTCTACTGTTGCCCCAATGTCTTCGAACGTCCCTTGCCGTTGACAGAAGTTGATTGGATTGGTCTTGGACCGTTTGAACTCGGACCTTGGTAATAAAGTTGATTGTGGTGATTCCACGGGACATAGTCATACGCTTTTAATCCTTAACTTTTTCCTGGACCGCCCTTTTGGGTTTTCAGCCCACCAGGATACCCATTTTTTCCAAGTCTCCCTTTCGGGTTTTCGACTTGCCGGGTGTACAATCTTTTGCATGTATCCCTAATTTTTTTCCCAAACCTTTGGTTTGCCGAGATGCTCTTATTTTGCCTTGATGTGTCAACCTAGCGGGTCTCTTATGCATAGTATTTTTTAACTATGTCCGCGTTCACAGGATGCGGGAAATCTTCACCGTCCATAGTAGTGAGCATCATGGCACCACCATAGAAAACTTTCTTGACAACAAATGGCCCTTTGTAAGTGGGAGTCCATTTTCCTCTAGGGTCACCTTGTGGAAGAATGATGCACTCTATTACCAAGTTACCAGCTTGATATACTCGAGGCCTGATCTTTTATTGAAAGCCTTGATCATACGTTTTTGGTACATCTGACCATGACAAACAACAGCCAGTCACTTTTCATCGATTAAGTTCAACTGATCCAATCTTGTCTGAATCCGTTCGTCTTCTCCTAAGCTTGCTTCATTCATAATCCTTAGTGAGGGAATCTGAACCTCCACTGGCAGAACAACTTCCATGCCATAGACCAAAGAAAAGAGAGTTGCCCCAGTTGATGTCCGAGTTGAAGTACGGAAGCTATGAAGAGCAAATGGTAACATCTCATGCCAGTCTTTGCATGTTACTACCATCTTTTGCACAATCTTCTTAATGTTTTTGTTGGCTTCTTCCACTGTACCATTAATTTTAGGTCTATAAGGAGAACAATTGTGATACTTGATTTTGAACTGAGTGCAAAGTTCGGTAATCATAGCATTATTGAGATTGGTCCCATTGTCAGCGATAATCCTTTCGAGGATACCATAGCGGTAGATGAGGTTATGTTTGATGAATCTGGATACCATGTTCTTTGTGACTGAGGAAAATGAGGCGGCTTCGACCCATTTGGTGAAATAATCGATAGCAACAATAATGAAGTGATGTCCATTGGAAGCCGTAGGTTTAATCTCTCCAATCATGTCAATGCCCCACATTGCAAATAGCCACGGAGCAGTCATGACATTTAGAGGAATAGGAGGCACGTGGACCTTGTCGGCATAGATTTGGCATTTGTGGCAAGTCCTTGAGTGGTGATGGCAATCAGTCTCCATTGTCGACCAATAGTAACCAGCTCTCAGGATTTTCTTAGCCATAATATGTCCGCTAGAGTGTGTCACAAAGATACCATCATGCATGTCTTCCATAATTTTCTCTGCCTCCTTCTTGTCCACACATCATAGTAGAGTAAAATCATGGTTGCGTTTGTACAGGGTTCTGTTGCTTAGGAAGAATTATGTTGAGAATCTTCGTAAGAACTTTTTGTCATTGATGGAAACTCCTTCGGGATACTCTTGTGCTTCAAGGTATCTCTTCACCTCATGGTACCATGGCTTCTCGGCGTCAGTGTCAAGTTCATAGAAGTGTCCAGGTTCGTCAAATCTCTCAATTGTAATCATAGGAGCTTCGTTGTCCCATTTGACCTTGAACATAGAAGACATTATGGCCAAAGCATCGTTTAACTAATTTTCCTCTCTTGGGAAGTGTTCAAATGTGATTTCTCCTAATTAAGGAATTAGAGATAACACAAGCTCCTTGTAAGGGATAATATTAGAGTGTTTAGTGTCCCAATCTCCTTTTACTTGGATAATCACCAGAGAGGAATCTCCAAACATATTCAAATACTTGATCCTTAAATCAATGGCAGCCTTCAGAACCAAAATGCATGCCTCATATTCAGCCATGTTATTTGTACAATAGAAGCATAGTCTGGCAGTGAAAAGGGTATGGCAACCCTCAGGAGAGACTACCACAGCACCAATTCTGTTACCTAATGCATTGGAAGCCTCATCAGAGACCATAGTCCATCGGGATCCTTGTTCAGGTCTATCATAAGGTCCAAGTTTTGCATAGTCGGTCACTAACATGATATTCTCATCCGGGAAGTCAAAGTTTATAGACTGATAATCAGCAACAACTTGATGGGCCAAATGATCTTCCAATACACTTCCTTTGATGGCCTTTTATGTTGTGTATTAAATATCATACTCATTCAGGATCATTTTTCCATCTAGCTATCCGTCCGAAAAGAGCAGGTTTCTCGAAGATATACTTGATGGGGTCCATCTTAGAAATTAATATAGTGGTATCGGTCAACATATACTGTCTTAGCCGGCGAGCAGCCCATGCCAGAGCGCAACAAGTTTTATCGAGCAGTGAATATCTGGCTTCACAGTCGGTAAACTTTTTGCTCAGGTAATAAATTGCATGCTCTTTTCGGCCAGACTCGTCATGTTGGCCCAACACACACCCCATAGAATTCTTTAGCATAGTTATGATATAGTGGCAGAACCGACAGTTAATACTGGTTTGCATTTTTTGTTCGCAAATGTCGCAGTAAGTAAGAGTCGCCACCGTCTTTTATTTTATCCAACAAAGGAAAAGGGAAAAAGAACAAAAAAAACCTTTTCGAGTTGTTTCTGAGTACAAGGGGTAGATAATAGAAAGGGAAGGTGTTAACACCCTTTCTATCCATGGTTTTCCATGGTCTCTTAGGTACTTGCTCATTTTGAAATTTCTTTTGTGTGTGTTTTGAAAATCTTTAAAAAGGCCTTAGTGCGGCGTTTCACTTTATGGTAACTCTTGTGTCAGTCCTCAAGAGTGTGATAAAGCATTTTTAAAAACTTCGTTCAAAATGTGTAAGTGTGAAACAACTGGTTGTTTTGAGCGAGTACTTAAGAGTTTCTACCTACTCAAAAAAGACTATTCATTTTCTTATTTCCTTTAGATAGTGCTATCCTACTATTAAGGAGTAGGTTGATCCATCGTTGGAGTTTGAGGGATAATCGAAATGGAAGATTACGGTAACTTAAGGCAACATGGCAAGATCTCTTAGTAACTGTCCTAAAGTTCTAAGATCGCATTTTGTTTTACCGAGCCAACCTTCGAAAGAGACTTGCGATCTCTGAATTAGAGGACAATCACTAAGAATTCTCAAGTTTGAAAATAGTGACCGTATTTCGGAGGCAACCGAAGTGGGAGATACCCTAGGGGTGAGCATGTGCAAGTGTTTAATTTCAGTTTATTTATCTTTGCACAGTTAGGGTGTTCTACTGTTTTAAACATTTGATTTATCTTTTGCATACAATCCTATTATCCATACATCTAAACAGTTTAAACAATTACAGAAATTAAAAGCGGAAAAGAAAATCTACGCTATTACAGGGCCTCGGGGGAGGGGGTTACAAAACTAAAAATTGGGGAATTTAAACAGTAAATAAAATAGTAAAACTAAACCTAATTAAAAGCTATTACAACTCATAATCAGATACAATAATAATAAATGATAATTGTGATACGGTGGGAGAACTGACTTGAGGTTTTGCGTTTGTGTTCGCAAATATTTCGGTTTAGCAAGAGTCGCCACCGACTTTTTATTTTATCCTAAGGAAAGGTCAAAAAGCACAGGAAAGACCTTTGAGATCTTTTCTTGGGTTCGGGGGGTATATTATGAAAAGGGAAGGTGCAAGCACCCTTTTCATCCATGGTTATCCATGGGCTCTTAGTTACTTGTTTAGATCACTTGCTTTTGCTTTTCAATTGTTTGAAATGGTGCTTGATGTGTGTGGTTTTGAAAATGCTTTGAAAAAGAGGCCATCGTTGTGGAAACCTTTGTAATGATTCTTGTTTGAATATATACAAAGGTGTTTGTCTTTTTGAAAAGATATTTCAATGTTTGAAAGTTTGTTTTTGGGAAATTGTGTTGTGAAGTGTGTTTGAAAATAGCAAGGATGTTTTGCAAGTTTTTGATCAAATAACTAAGAGTTGTCTACCCTATTTTACTTAAAGATCTTTCCTATATGTTTTTAACCCTTTTGAAAGTGTTGTTTTACCATTGCATTTGGTAAACAACCTTGTATTAGGATGTTAAACGGGACAGGCGCGTGTCATCGTATAGACCATGATAGAAATTGTGTTAATTATTTTTGGCAAATTTTCCGAGGGACTTGATCATTTTGTTTAGGCAACCAAGATAGCATCAACGAGGGACTATGATCTTTTGTTTTGTTTTTGTTTTGCCAAAGTACCCAACATGCATAACACGGCCCATTTTTAAGGTAACAAGTGGATGTAACCCTAGGGGTGCAAGTGTGCATTGTGTTGTCAATTTTCATGCTTTTTGTCTTTGTATTAGTCAAGCTATTTGTTTTGATTTTGGATGTTGGCATACAAACCCTAATCTCTAATCATGGCATAATTGAAAGCATAAAGTGCGAGAATTAAAATTCTAAGTTATTACAAAAGTGTCCGGGGATGGGGGTACAATTATTTACAAATGGGGATGAGTCTCATAAGAATAGCAATGTCCAAATGTTAAGTATTACAACCAAATCGAATTATCGCCATTCAATGTAAAGCCATAACAAATTATAAAAATAAAGAAAATCAATCAATTGTAAAATGCATGTATTTACTTGAAAATAAAATCTATTCTAACAAAGAAAGATTAAATGTTATTATTACTTTTCTTTTTGTATCATGTTAAAAAGGAAAAAGTTTTAAAGAAAGAAAATTCAATTAAACAAATTTTTATTATTTTTTGTATTTTTATTAATCAATAAAAAGAGTTTAAAGAAAACAAAATTAATTAAATTAAATTAAGTGTTTTTTTGATATTTTATCAAATGAAACAATTATTAATTAATAAAAGAATAAAATTAAAACTAAATTAAGGAAATCAAAGTAATTTGCCAAAATAAAATTTTAATATATAATTTAGTGTTATTATTAACAAATTAATTAAAATGAATTAATAAGAAAATATTAGCATTTAAAGAAAAGAAAAGAAAATAAATTGGAGATGGGCTTAAGATGTGATGTGGATGCTAGGCCCAAAAGAACAAGAGAAAAGGTGAGAGTCAGAATGGAAGGGAGGGGGGTGCGCCAGTTAGTAATCCCAGTGGGCTTAGGGGCTTTTGGGGCCAGAAAGGCCCAAAGGTGAGTTTGTAACAATTTGTGAGGGTTTCAGAACTTAGGGTTTGTGCGCTCCCTGTGGTTACAGCGGCGCCGTTCTCGTTCTCCCTCTTCATCTCTCTCAATCTCACGCGGTTCTGATCTCCCTCCCTAAGCCTTAGCCGCCGGAGCAACCCCCAATCTCCTCCTCTTCCTAACATTCAATGGCCTTGGTTGCATTATGGTACGGTTTGTTTCTGAGTTTTACAATTTGTTGTTTATGTTTATTTGATTTTACAGTTTACAAGCTTATTTGTTGTTCATGTTTGAGATGCAGCAAAGAGGGTTTGAGAAAAACGTACCTTGGGGATTTTCGGGAACAAGAGAGGGGGAAGGTGAGACAGAGCTCCCTGGTGGCTAGAGGCGGAGGAGGGAAGAGATGATGACGAACACGAGGCACAAGCTTCTGGTATCTCTTTTTGTTGTTCATTTTGAACCTTGAATGATGGTGCTTGATTGTTGATGATGACTATTCTGAATCTTTTGATTGTTTCTGATTGTTCTTGTTAATGATGATTTCTTTCTGAAACCCTATTGTTATTGCTTCTGAAACTCTTTCCTCTTTCTTGAATGTTGATGTTGATGATGATGTGATAATCTGAAACTGTGTTGGTTTGTATTTGTTTCTGAAACTTGGCTTTGTTTAGGGATCCTTGACAGTTTGGCTAGGCAGTTACAGTTTGGCTCTTGGCTGTTTCTAAACTGTTACAGGTTTTCTTGTAATTTTTCTGGTTTGGCAAACTTTGTTATAGTTTGTATGCAGTTTGGTTAGCTTGCAGTTTTTTTGGCTATTGTTGCAGCTTGTGCAGTTTTGCAGTTTGGGCAAGCTTGTTTGGCCTGGCAGTTTACAGTTTTGCTGTGGTTTGGCAAGCTTGCAGTTTTGCTATGGTTTGGTAAGCTTGCAGTTTTGCTAGGCTTGTGGTGTTCTGTTTGATTGTTTGTTTCTGTTTGAAAGCTTTGCAGTTTTTTTTGCGATTGGGTTAGCCTGCAGTTTGTTAACAGGTTTGTGGTTTGTGGAGAAACTGTTGGATGTATTTTTCTGGTTGTGCAGTTTTGACATACAATGTTCTCTCCCCTTCTTTGTGCTCTTTGATAGTTCTTATATCTTTTTAGCTTTTTGTTTGCAATTTATGATAGCCTGCTTTGCCAAATTGTACACTCTCACCAAGGTGATATCTTTCTCTCTTTCTCTCTCCATGACAAAGCATTTTTGCTTTTTCTCATTATTCTGAAAAGTTTGCCTATTTTTATGGAAAGTGATGAAACAGCTATGACAAGATTTTTGGCTTGTGATTTGGTTTACCTCCTGCCTTTTTCTTTTAGCCCGCTAACCTGGTGCATTGTGTACTTGCTGCATTTGTATAGTTTGCATCCAGTTGCTTTGTAACTTATTTTTCCTTGCTTGACAGTTTTGTATGTTGCAAGACTTGGTTAGCTGCAATGTTTAGTTTAGTTGGCATCCTGTTGCATTTAGTTGCTGCATTGTTTAGCTTAACAGTTTTGTAATACAGCTTGACAACTTGCATTCAGTTTTTGCTGCCTTGGTTTGCCTTTGTAACTTGCTTTGTACCTTTGTATGCTTGCTTTGTACAGCATGTCTTACATCCAGCTGGCGCCTTTGTTTAGCTTGCTTTGTACAACATGTTTCAATTTGGCCTATGTTTGCATTTGAACCAATTGCTTTTGTATGCTTGCATTTTTCCTTTTGCATTTTTTATTTTTCTCTTTGTGAACCAAGAAGAGCAATCTTCTTGTGATTTGCAAAGAGGAAAATAAAAACGCGATGAACAATAGCACTTCTGATTCCAGACGGCAAACTTTAATGATGAATTTTTCCTTTCTTTTTCTGTTTGAAAAATTAACTGTACTAATCCCTTTGCCTTTGTCTTTTTCATGTGAGCACAAATTGGGTGATGACAAAGCAGAGGAAGCAGAAGACTTTGAGCATGGGAGCAATGGAGCAATGGAGGCTTAATCTTAGATTAGATAGATTTCCATTAATTGTAACAATTTACTTTCCCAAGTACTATAAGTCGTAAAAACTTACAATATTCAAATAATAAATTATTTTTGTATCAATCATCTGAAAAATCTTTGTGAGGCAAACTGATATCCAATAAAATCATTTACTGTCCAATAATCTTGCCATTCTTTCTTCAAGTCTTCACTTATTCCTTTAAGATTCTCATATCAAAATAATTGAAATTGCATTTCAATATTTTTAATACAGATAACTTAAATTCCAAGTAATCCCAAAGCTTTTCAATCTCGTAACTTTGCAACAACATTCCAATCAAAATACGCATTGTATTCCAATAAACAAGCAAGCATTTCATTCCATTAAGAAGCAAACGTTTCATTCCATTAACAGGCAAACGTTTCATTCCATTAACAAGCAGATGTCTTAACAGCCACACATCATCTGGTTAACCTGGATCAGATAAAACCTGAATATTCCAAATGACAGTCTCAGTTCCCATTTTTTTGTCCCAGATGAACAGACCTTGAGAACAACCAGTAAACTTGAAAAAGTGTGAAAACATGTGGCGGCTAATTGAATTTCTGAGAATTATGTTTCTTCTGAGAAATGTGAGAGAAACCCTAATTCTTGATTTACTGCCAAAGAAAAGTCTGTTTGATCGATTCTTGAGCCAATCTTTGAAAATCTTAGAAAACCCTAGGGTTGTGATTTCTTGTGAAAAAGGGAGGGCAAATTTTGGGGTACAACAATAATAATGATACGAAAGTAGCTAGCGCGCGACTTGGAAATGACGTCTAAAAATCTAAAATGCTCTAAGTAAAAGAAAATTATTTTTGTTGTTTTGTTTATTTGGAAAAAATATTTAATTTAATTTAATTAATCAAAAGAAAAGAAAATTTGAAATTAATTCTAAAACAAACCTAATGTTTTTTTGGCATTTTTTATTTGAGGAAAAAATATTTAAGAATTAAAACTAATTTCCTAATGGGTTTTAGTTATAGAAAAAAATAAACCAATTACCCAAATTAATACTAATTATTTAATTAACAAAATTATTTTTTAGCAAAATATCTAATTCCTGCCTTTTTTGTGATTTTTTTGATTTTTTTTTTGTTTTAATTAAAAAAAGATTTTTAGAAATAGACAAAACAAAATAAATAAAATGAAATAAAAAACAATAAGAATAAAAATGGCCTTTATGAGCTTCAGCTGGGGGTGCTGATTGAAATTTCCAAGGCCCAAGTGTGATGGCCCAAGTGCCTGCGCGTGATCCGATGGAGCCCTCTTCTGAGGGTTCACCAAGTTCTTTGCTTGCTGAACGTTGGATATGGATTGAAAGAAGATCCAATGGCTGGATCTGGAAGCGCATGATGGATGCCTGGTTGTGAGATGCGCTGGATGTGAAACAAGAAACTCAGAAAATATGAAAATGTTTGGACCCGATATCGAACCCAGGTCCTCTCCTCTTTCAAACGCACGCTTGACCATCTGAGCTAAGATGCTTAATTGTTAATATAATATACAAATAAAATATAACATAAGCAAAGTGCTTTGTCTAGAAAAATGGCGCAAAATTCAAACGAGCCAGTGTGTGGCTGCCACGTGATCATCTTCCTCCCAGAACCGTCGTTTTAGGTATTGGACTTATACCTATGGACAAAGTCCATAGCTATAACATGTGATATTTCCAAAATGCAGCATAGGCATGATAAATCCCAACCAAGAGCATGGGTCGATTGGAAATTACCCACTGAGCTTGAATATACCCTTGGTTTGGCCTAATTTAACCTATATCAAAAAGCCCTAAAACATGCTTTGAAACCCTAAGAATGGTGTTTCACGATTCCTGCGCGTAAACTCAAATCAAATCATCCAAACATATTGCAAACATGATAATAAGCATGAATAAATGATTAAAACATGTTTATAATGCCAGAATTAAGGAAAACGATTTTTAAAAAAGGAGCAAACCGTGACTGTTATTATGGTTGATTCTTGATGCTTTGAGGCTTGGGAATGAGTGGGATAGTTTCACTGAATGTCCAGGAGTGTTGTTGTGTCCTTGGAATTGTTTGAAACGACCTATAGAGGGATATGTGATCAACACTTTTTTGACAAAATTTGAAATCTCTTCTTCCTAGGTGGGAGGTAGGCCACGCATGTAACATTGTCCTTAGGGTTGCAAATGCTTTGTTATATGTAGTAGAATCAATCTAGGTCATTAGAATTAGAAAGAATCCAAGATATAATGGTTATGAATTTTTGATTCCAATCTTTCCACATTTTAATATTTCCTCTTGTTTTGAGCTTGCACGATTATTTTCTTCATTTGACAGCTCATAAAATATTCAATCAATGCCAAAACAAATCTTATCCCGTTTATTTGATTTATTTTTGATTTTATTTGATTTTATTTGAATTTTAAATAAATTAAATAAATAAGTGAATGAGGCATGGAGTGGTTCATGGGTCTTGGACCATGTTAAGAGTGTTTTGCAAGCATAAAAAGTTAGGCCCATTTGAAGAAAAATGCATTTTTGGGTATGATTGACTTTGTGCAATTTTCCAAAAATGGCCAATTTTGAAAATGTATATCTCTCTCAATTTTGACCCTAAGTGGGTGTTCTTGTACTTTTAGGAAAATCTTAGGATGTCCCCTAAGCAACCTCTTTGGTTTCATCTCAATTGGATCTTCCATGTTCATGTGAGAAGCTTTGACCCAAAAGGTGTTTTGGTTGCTTTTGAAAAGGACCTATAATGTCTTATTTTATATCTTTTCATGAGTGAATTTATTGAACTTGATGGATGAATATAAATTGTAGGGAATTAGATTCTATTCAAAATTAGCCTTGGATGAGAAATTTTTTATAAAGTATGAGAAAGTTATGCCTGGTCAAAGTTTGGTTGACTTTTCCTGTAGAAACCCTAATTTAGCAACTTTTGACTTTTGATGAATTAGGAGCATTTCTTGAGGAATCATGATCAATCCTTGATCAAATGATGTATATCACTTCAAAATTTTGATGTTGACAAAAAATCTTGAAGTTTGGCTATATTTGGGCCACAGTTGACTTTTGACCTAGTACAATTGATTTTCAGGCATTTGAGCAGTTGATTGAGCAAACTTGTTGTGCAAGGCATGAAACTAGACATGGATGATCTTAAGGACATATTATGGAAATGGAGACCATTTATGACCCTTGGAACTCAAACATCTTGATAAGGATTGAAACCCTGGTTTAAGGCTTATTGTCTTAAGAGGAGGATTTGACTGGTCAATCCTTAGCCAACTTGAACCATTGAGGACCTCTAGGAGTATGTCTTGTGTGAAAATGGGAGGGAAAATTTTGGGGTACAACAACTTCCCTTGTTCAATATTCTTAAATCGGAGGATTTAGATTGGCTTGTCCGCCTTTCGTGATCTGAGGGTGGAAGATGATTGAACACTAGAGTGCCCAGAAATTTGCACTCGCATGAAGTAATACTGATGGTTGATGACGTCGGGAATGGGCTTACAGGTGCCATTTGGAGAAGATGATTGAAATTCTTCGGAGATGGGCTTACAGGTTCCATTTGGAGAAGATGATTGAAATTCGTCGGAGATGGGCTTAAAGATGCCATCCAGAATAATGATGATTTCGAGAGATATTCCTTCGTGGGAATTCCTGTTCCTATTGTTAGGGTGGCCTTCGCTAAGGAATGCTGGTCTCTGTCTTGGGGAATAGAGTCTAGGAGCTTTAGTTGTCCGTTACTCTACTATGGAGTCATCTCTTGATTGGAGAGGCGGAAGTGAACTGCTATCTGGTCAGGATCTAGGCTTCACAGTGACTTGCTGAGGATGATAAGGGTGACTGCTATCTGGTCGTACTCCAGGCTTCACAGTGACTTATTGGGAAATGAGATTAAAATGTTATCTGGTCAGGATCTGGGCTTCACAGTGTCTTGAATTGTTGATTGACTATTATCGGGTCAATTTCTTGGCTTCATATCTTCTTTAACTGGAATAGAAATCTTAGTATCGATTTGACTGATCCAGAGAAAATATTCGGTTAACTTTGACTGGAATAGTAATCAGGAGCATCTTAGTAGTGATTCAACTGACCCAGATGAAAGTCTTGGAATCTCTTCTACTGGCATAGCGAGCAGAGAGATCTTGGGATAACTTTGACTGGCATAGTAATCAGGAGGATCTTAGTAGCGATTCAATTGACCCAGACGAAAGTCTTGGAATCTCTTCTACCGGCATAATGAGTAGAGAGATCTTGGGTTAACTTTAACTGGCATAGTAATCAGGAGAATCTTAGTAGCGATTCAACTGACCCGGACGAAAGTCTTGGTATCTCTTCTACCGAAATAGTGAGCAGAGATATCTTGGGTTAACTTTGACTGGCATAGTAATCAGGAGAATCTTAGTAGCGATTCAACTGACCCAGATGAAAGTCTTGGTATCTCTTCCACCGCATAGTGAATAGAGAGATCTTAGGTTAACTTTGACTGGCATAGTAATCAGGAGAATCTTAGTAGCGATTCAACTGACCCAGACGAAAGTCTTATGAGGACATCTTCTTGAAGAAAATGTTGAAATAGCCGTAGCTTGTTGATTTGGTCTTTTCCCTGAAAGGTAAAGAGTTAGTCATATGCAATGTCATGATGTATGAAATTCATTATGATGATGTTCTCAAAATAAATGAGATGTATTGTATGCAATATGTATGCGTATGCCATGACGTGTGAACATGGGATGCTATTACAGTATTCCTTAGTCTGGGAAAATACATCCCGGACTGCTGCTAAAAAGTAATAGGGAGCTGATTTCTTCATTCCCGCTGGGGATGGTGAATGTAGATGAATATGCTGTGGATTTACTCCTTGTTCACGAATATCCTTCCGGGGAGAGACTGTGCTTGAGAATAACTCTGCGGGGGAATAACTTTATTTGCGAGAGGAGATGCTTTACTGGAATATTTTGCCGATTCAGGGAAATAAACTCCGTCGGGGGATGAATTTCTGTAGCTGGAGGAATAAACTTTGTTGGAAATTGAGCTTCTGTATTCAGAGAAATAAACTTTGCTCGGGAAAAAACTTTATGAACCGCTTGCGATTATAAAATTCGGCTGGGGAATATAGATGTCGGCTCTCTGAAGGAACTTTGCTAGGGAAAGTAGCTCCTGTTTGGGGAAGTCGATGTCAAAGCTTTGGTTGCCTCTACTCTGTGGGGAGTGTCGATGTCACAGGGGCGCATGTAACAGTGACTTTGTTTCAAAATTGTACCTGCCCTTGTACCTACCGGAAGGAGTAACAGTCAGGATTGACATGTTTTTTTAGTCTTTGCCCATGTTCCTTAAGTTATAAGCAACTGTCTTTTCGTTTCTTATGCAAATATTAGTGAATAGAAATCATATTCAAATGCATATGTCAATAATAAATCATTGGACGTTTTTGAAAAACAAAACAGAAAAAGAAAAACAAATGGTTTTGTAAAAGTGACTTGTATTAATTTCGAAGTTGGCCTATAACAGGCGTTTTTGTACAAGGAGGATGACGCTCTATTAAGAGAACACCGCTGTGGAAATGAAAGTTATACAATATTACATACAAAGAGAAGAAAACAGCTATGTGTAATAATCCCTTTGAGTTACAATTCTGCTATTGTCGCTATGTCTTCGAGTGTCTCATCACTTTGCTGCTTGTCCGAAGCTGACTGGATTGATTGGTGCCATTTTGAGCTTGATAGTTGATACTGAAGTCTGGTCACAAGGTGATCCAATGGGACATAGTGATACGCTTTAAGTCCCTAACTTTTTCCTGGACCGCCCTTTCTGGTTTTCAGTCCACCGGGATACCCTTTTTTGCCCAAGCCGCCTTTTCAGGTTTTCAACTTGCCGGGTGTACAGATTTTTGTTTTCATCCCTAATTTTTGCCGGAACCCTTATGGTTCGCCGGGAAGCCCTTATTTTTTCCTAGGCCAGTCAACCTAGCTGGTCTTATTTATGCGTAGTATCTTTTCACTATGTCCATATTAACAGGGTGAGGAAGGTCGTCACCGTCCATGGTGGTCAGAATCATGGCTCCACCAGAAAAATGCTTTTGATCACAAATGGCCCTTCGTATGCGGGAGTCCATTTTCCCTTGGGATCACCTTGCGACAGTATGATGCACTTGATCACTAGATCCCCGACTTGATATACTTGGCGTCTGACCTTTTTGCTGAAAGCCTTGATTATCTGTTTTTGATACATTTGACCATGACAGACAGCAGTAAGTCTCTTTTCATCAATCATATTCAGTTGATCAATTTGAGTCTGGATCCAATCATCTTCATTCAAACCTGCATCCTTCATGATTCTCAGAGAAGGGATCTAGATCTCAATAGGCAGGACAGCCTCCATGCCATATAACAGAGAGTAGGGTGTTTCCCCTGTCGATGTTCGTGCAGAGGTGCGGTATCCATGAAGAGAAAATGGTAACATCTCATGCCAATCTTTGTATGTCACTGTCATCTTCTGTATGATCTTCTTGATGTTCTTGTTAGCAGCCTCCACAGTGTCATTGTCTTTGGTCGGTAAGGGGAAGAATTATGGTGTTGGATATTGAACTATTTACAAATTTTGGTGATCATCGTGTTGTTGAGATTCGTACCATTGTCAGTGATGATTCTCTCTGGCACACTGTACCGTCAGATCAGGTTATGCTTGATAAACCGCGCCACAAATTTCTTGGTAACAGTAGCAAAAGAGGCAACTTCAAACCACTTCGTGAAGTAATCAATGGCCACTAGGATGTAGCGATGCCCATTGGAAGCGGTAGGTCTAATCTCTCTGATCATGTCAATGCCCCACATTGCAAAGGTCCAAGGAGCCGTCAAGACATTCAAAGGAAATAGAGGTACATGCACCTTATCAGCATAGATCTGGCATTTGTGGCAAGTTCGGGAATGCTGATAGCAGTCTACTTCCATAGTGGACCAATAGTATCCTGCCCGTAGGATCTTTTTAGCCATGGTATGTCCACTTGAATGGGTTCCGAAGGTACCTTCGTGTAGATCTGTCATAATCCTCTCCGCTTTGCTCTTGTCTATGCACCGAAGTAAAGTAGAGTCATGGTTGCACTTGTAGAAGATTCCATTACTGAGGAAGAATTTCATGGTGAACCTTCTCAGAAACTTCTTATCATTGAAAGATGCCCCCTCGGGATACTCTTGAGCCTCGAGATATCTCTTCACCTCATAGAACCAAGGTTTGTCTATTGCTCCTTCCGTGTCGATCTCGTAGTAGTATGATGGTTCATCCAATCTCCCAATAGTGATCTGAGGAGCCTCGTTGTCTCACCTGACCTTGAACATAGAGGACATGGTAGCTAGCGTGTCCGCTAAATGATTCTCTTCTCGTGGAAAATTTTAAAATGTTACCTCCTCAAAGTGTGGAAGCAATGTCAGCACGTGCTCTTCATACGGGATGAGATTCAGGTGCTTCGTATCCCACTCTCCTTTGATCTGACTTATCACCAAGGCTGAATCCCCAAAAATGCTCAAGAATTTGATCCTCGGGTCAATAGCAGCTTTGAGACCCATGATGCATGCTTCATACTCCTCCATGTTGTTGGTACAGTTGAAGAATAGTCGGGCAGTGAAAGGAGTATGACATCCTTCAGGAGATATAATTACAACACCAATGCAATTACCAAGTGCATTCGAGGCTCCGTCAAAAACCATAGTCCATCGGGATCCTTCTTCAAGTCCTTCATCCGGTCCAGGTTCTTCATAGTCAGTTACTAGCATAATGTTCTCGTCCGGGAACTCAAAATTCAAGGACTGGTAGTCATCCACGGCCTGATGAGCCAAATGATCAACTAATACACTTCCCTTGATTGCTTTTTGGGTCGTGTATTAGATATCGTATTCGGTTAAGATCATCTGCCATCTTGCTATTCTTCTGGAGAGAACGGGCTTCGCGAAGATGTACTTGATCGGATCCATCTTAGATATCAGTAAAGTAGTGTGGGTCAACATATACTGTCTCAGTCGGCGAGCAGCCCAAGCCAAAGTGCAACAAGTTTTCTCCAGAAGTGAGTATCTTGTCTCACAGTCGGTAAACTTTTGCTAAGGTAGTATGTTGCATGCTCTTTTCGACCAGACTCGTCATGCTGCCCCAACACAGACCCCATTGAATTGTCTAACACTGTTAAGTACATTATCAAAGGTCTTCCTTCAATCGGAGGCATCCGAATTGGTGGTTCTTGAAGGTATTCCTTGATTCTTTCGAAAGCAGTTTGGCATTCGTCATTCCATTTTACTACTTGATCTTTCTTCAGGAGCTTGAAGATTGGCTCACAAGTAGCAGTTAAATGGGAAATGAACCTGGAAATGTAGTTTAGGCGTCCCAAAAAGCCTTTGACTTCCTTCTCAGTGCGATGAGCTGGCATCTCTTGTATAGCCTTTAATTTTGCAGGGTCCACCTGAATGCCCTTGTCACTGACAATGAAACCTAGCAGTTTACCAGACCTTACCCCGAAGGTGCACATGTTCGGATTCAACCTCAGATTGTACGTCTTCAACCTATCAAACAACTTTTGTAAATGATCAAGGTGTTCTTCCCCAGTTTGAGACTTGGCTATCATGTCATCCAGGTATACTTCTATCTCATGGTGAATCATGTCATGAAATAAGGCGACCATGGATCGCTGATAGGTTTCCCTGGCATTCTTTAATCAAAAGGACATCACTTTGTAGCAGAAAGTGCCCCATTGAGTGACAAAGGTCGTCTTCTCCATATCTTCAGGTTCCATCTTGATCTGATTGTAACCAGAGAATCCATCCATGAAGGAAAATATCTTTTGTTGCACGGTATTGTCAACCAGGACGTCAATGTGGGGGAGCGGAAAGTCATCTTTGGGGCTTGCCCTGTTCATATCTCTGTAGTCCACACACATTCGTACCTTACTGTCTTTTTTAGGCACCGATACCACGTTGGCAACCCATTGGGGGTAAGAGGTGACAAGTAAGAACCCAGTGTTGAACTGCTTCATAACCTCTGATTTGATCTTCTCTGACATTTTAGGGTGCATGCAACGGACCTTCTACTTTACCGGAGAGAAATCTTCTTTAGTTGGTAGTCGGTGAACCACGATATCTATATCCAGTTCTGGCATGTCTTCATATGACCAGGCAAACATTTCGACATAGTCATGCAACATTTATATCAACCGCTGTTTAACATTAATCCCCAGATTTGTACCAATCTTGACTTCTTTTCTGTCTACCTCTGTGCCCAATTTTATAGTCTCAACCGGCTCTTCATGAGGCTGTATAGCCCTCTCTTCCCGCTGTAACAGTATAGAAAGTTCTTCAGGTATCTCACAATCTTCCTCACCTTCGTCCTCGACTTGGTTGATCGGATTTTCGAAGTTATAATTGGTAATAGAAGAACTGTTATCAATGGGATCCAGAGTGGATATGGATCTGCAGTTTGATATGTGAGTGTGTGTAAGAGCATAGCTGTATCGATAAAGTAAAAAGTAGAAAAGAAAAATAGAGAGCACAAAATTTATATGCAAAAAAGTCCAATGTTTTATTGAGGACATATGATAATGACATATAATAACCCTCACAAATAAACCATTGTGCCTCGGGTAGGACACAAGGCCATAGAGTTTATATTGTTTATTACAAATCCGAAAAACAAGTAAGACAATTACTGCTGAACAAAAGTAATCGACACAAAATATTTGACCGTCCAGTTATTAGGTCCACCATTGGTAGTAGGGTAGACCCAGTTGTCAATATCAGAATCCTCATCATTGTCTTCTATAGCATTGACCCCATGATTACTAATGCGTGGGGGAGGTCCTCCAGCCCGAGCACGTCGAACAACCCTTTGAGCTCCTGAAGTAAAGCCCAAACCAAACTTTTTCAATTTTGTAAGGAAAATCAGGGAGCTGTCCCCAAATGGTACACCCACCTTCTTCAACTACTTCTCTGGCGTCCTTGAGAGAACCCATCTTCAAAGGAGGTCTGGTGATCTTTGGCACACTGGTAATAGTCTCGGTTGCTGCCATAGTTTGGGGAACCTCTTCAAAATTTTGGCAAGGGGTCTCTATGAACTCACCGTCCATTTCCACATACCTGAAAGAGTTCAGATGGCTTACCATGTACTCCTCTTCACCATGTACGGTGACAATGTTTCCCTTCACTGGATACTTCAACAATTGGTGCAGCGTAGAAGTAACGGCTCCAACTTCATGGATCCAAGGATGACCCTACAAACAAGAATAAGATGGCCTGATATCCATCATATAGAAGGTGGATTCAAAGGTCTGGGAACCCACTTTGAGAGGTATGTCCAACTCCCCGTGCACCATTCTTTTTGAACTGTCGAAAGCCCTCACCACAATGTTAGTGGGCTTTAAGGTCAAACCTTCACAATCTAGCCTATTAAGAGCCTTCTTGTGCAAAACATTCAGTTATGATCCAGTGTTCACTCGCACATGGGCCATAGTGGTGCCCCTGCATTCGATCGAGACATGCAGAGCATCATTATGCTTTCTCCCCTTGGGTGTCAAATCAGCATCAGAAAAACCCAACCCATTATCAGCAGTCAGACTGGCCACACAGTCCTCGAATTGGTCAGCGGAGGTTTCTTGCGGCACATGCGTAGTCTTGAGAAATGTAACCAAAGCCTTTGCATGGGCCTCGGAACATAATAGCAGAGCCAACATTGATATCTTTGAAGGGGTCTGCCCCAGCTGTTCGACCACATTGTCGTCGCTCTTCTTGATTATCTTTAAAATCTCCTCCATTTCTTGTTTAGAGGATTTCAAAATAAATTCTCTAGGTGCCTCCGTCCGAGCAGGCTCACCTACAACTTCTTTGCCCTGAGTCCCAGATGACTCATCGGTAGGGGTAAAAACTGGAGTAAGGATAGGAGTAGTAGCAGAAGTGTTAGCCGGAACAATAAATGGAATAAAAACAGGCTTAGCAACAGTCTTCGAGGAGATCTAGGGAGAGAAAATGCTTCCACTTTGAGTAACTTTGTTGGTCCCGAAGATGTTACTGATATCGGGATCAACCTCTTCAGTTTTTTCGTCTTTAATGGTTAACAAATCCTGCTTAACGCCATGGTAGTAGACGTCAGCACCATAATTCCAAGGAACAGCTTTGTCCAAGGTGTATCGTACAGGGCAAAGAAAAGTGATTTTTAATGATGCAATTCTTGGAGCAGATGTAATCCTAACAGGTCTTTTGGAGGAGACCTTGGAAGGATTGGCGGAAATGGTTATGATAGCAACATCTTCATGTAGAACAGTTGGAACCAGATTCTTTTCGAACAAAATCTCTTTTTTATCCATCAGGCGTTGAACACCCGCCTTCAGAAAATAACAACCAGAAGGCCAAGATAAACACATATGGTAACCTTCACCACAACCTGGAAATAAACTGACTAGCAACAAATTCTTCTTGATGGTCATGAGAGGAGTAGAAACTTCATCACCAGAAGTAACAAATAGATCAGTATCAACGGCATTAAAACCACGGTTGTGCTTGGGCATGGAAGCAGTTATGACATTAGGCATCTCAGGAGCATCAAACTCAATCTCCTTTGCTTCGATCCGATCCTGTATCTTATTCTTCAGATCCCAACAGTCGTTTGTATTATGGCCTGGACTCTCAGAATGGTAAGCACACCGAGCATTTGGATTGTAACGAGGAGATGTGGTGTTGGGATTCTTGGGAGCCTTCCTTAAGGTTTCCAAATTATATTTTAATAGATAGGGTAAAACCTCAGGCAATGTCATATTGATCCGGGTGAACTTCCTTTGAGGTCTTTCTACCCTTGGCTGATTGTTTCGTTGATGAGTAGCCATAGGAATAGGTATCATCATAGCCCCTACCGTTAGACAGTGCTCGGTTCTATTCTGACTTCTTGTATTATAAATATCATTGACCTCCTTCTTACCCATGAATGGATTTTTCACTATACTTGAAGAGGTGTCTTTCTGGATCTTGCCACTTCAGATCCCAGCTTCTACCCTTTCTCCAGTCAATATCAGCTCAGTAAAACCAACTGAGGAGCTACCAATCAAGTGATTAAAGAATAGACCAGATAGAGTACCAAGAAACATGTCCACCAACTCCCTATCGAACAAAGGGGGTTGGACCCTCCCTGCCAAATCTATCCACTTCTGAGCATAGACCTTAAAACCTTCTCTTGCACCCATAAACATACTCTAGATTTGAGTACGGGTAGGAGCAAGGTCAGCCTTATATTGATATTACTTATAAAAAACAGCAGCCAGATCTTCCCAGTTGCGGACATTGATTCCCTCTAGCTGATAGAACCACTCAAGCTGAGTCCCTGACAGACTGTCTTGAAAGAAATGGACACACAAGTTCCTATCAGTAGTGTTAGGATGAATCTTTCTCACATAAGAACAGAGATGAAGCTTGGGACAAGAAACCCTATCATACTTTTCAAATATCGGAACCTTGAATTTCTGTGGGATGACAATCCCAGATACCAAACCCATCTCTTCAAAATCCAGCCCTGGTACTCTTTGGATCTCCATTGTGTTAAGACGATCCTCTAACTGTTTGTATCTATCCTCAGTGGGAGGATATTGTTCATCATTGTAATCAGATTCATCCTCAGAAACCCTTGGACTGGGGTCTTCCTCCTTTGTCTCACCTTCTTGGTTCTCCCCTTCTTTGGATGAAGAGGTGAGATCAACCATTTGCTTCAATGGACCCTTGAATCTTCTGCCCAGATTCAGGACACCAGCGGTCTTCTTCGCCTTCTTCTTTCTATCTTTCAGAATAAGGGCCTTCAGATCTTCCTGCCCTTTAGCCAAAGCTACAAACATTTGTTGAAATTGGGCATTTTGTTCCTGGAGATCCTTGATACTTTGTTCAGAAGTCATTATTGCTGAAATAAACAGCGAAGAAGATGAGAATCCTATTTTGAAACCTGTTTATGCAATGTCATGGATGATATGTGTATGCAATGATTTCAAGGATTCTTAAAGACTCAAATTTGCTTAAACAAAAGAAACACACGTTAATTGTATTAATAAGTTCGAATTGTTACAAAGAGTGCCCTTTAGGCTTACAATCAAACAAAATAAAACTTAAAGCAAAAAGAAAATTAGGTTTCATGTAAGTGCATATTCTTTGGTGCAATGTAGGCATTTATATTCCTCTCTTCATGAAGTAGCCTAGTGAGTTCCGGGACCTTCTTCTCGCTGGCATAGAATTGAGCTTCAAATGTACCCCGCTCCTCCTTAAGTTGAACCCAGGATTTTTGTAACTCCTCATGATCAGTTGGCATGTCAGGATGAAGAATAAGATAAGGAGTGTCTCCTTCAGCAACCAGTTCCATAATCATAAGTAGGGTGGTGGGGTAAGGCATCATAATACTTTGAGCACGGGCTTATGCCCATTTGAGATAAGGCTCAAGAGGGATGGAGTTCTTGTGCCCTAGTGTCTTGCTATCAACTCTATGTACCATGCCTCAAGCTCGCATGAACCTTTTACGGTAACCCTGAGCATCATTCTCATAGTCGAAGGTGATTCCTTGTATAAGTGTATCATGAGGACCATCCCTTCTCGCATATCCAAACTGTCGCAGTGCCAAACAAGGATTGTAAGTGATTCCTCCCCTAATGCCTAAGAGAGGGACATTATGGAATTCCCCGCATTGATCAATGATGGTAACATTCTCTGAGGATCGGGGACACCAATGAATACCTGAATGTGTAAGAGTCATTAGCTATGAGACTATCTCAAACCCTGTTCATTCTTCAAGACGGATCGAGGTAGGTGCGAAATAAACCACCTAGCCAAAAGAGGAGTGCAACACAGAAGGGTCGCTCTTTTCTTTATAGTGCAAGTATGCAGAGAATGTAGGATATCTGCAAGTAGAGTAGGTACCGAATTACGTGACAGGAAAACCTTAACGGCATTCACGTCTATGAGTTGGTCTAGATTAGGAAACAGTACCAACCCATAGATGAGAAGGGCTAAGACCTCTTCAAAAGCTTGTAAGTCTAAGGTATCCCAAAAATGATGAGCTTTCTCAGACAAGAACTTAGCCAAAAAACCCTTGACACCTCTCCTAGTTTCCCAATTTGCTACTACGTCAGACCGTTGTAAGGACAAAGCTTTAGCAATATCTTCAGGTTTAAGGTCTCATTCCATACCGTTGAAAGGTACCTTGTTAAGGATAGGCACCCCCAGTAATAGAGAAAACTCCTCCATAGTAGGCACTAACTGGTAATCTGGAAAAGTGAAGCAGTGTTGTAGAGGATCAAAGAATTGAAAGAGCACTTTTAACATTTCCTCATCAGGGTTTGAGGTGACCAAGCTGAGAAGCCGAACATGTCTTTTAGTGAAGGGAGAGATTTCAGGAACCCTTGATACCAACTCCTTAAGTTGAGGAGGTACCTTTACCAGACTGACTTGAATAGTGAATATGCGGGCGAGGGCCATGTCCTACAAAACAAGACAAAAATAAACCCTAAGAATCCTTGATATGGTTAGTATGATATGCTATGTTATGATGTCATGATTATGCTCAGATATAGCAGATATAGCAAACACAAGCAAATCACACAAAGACCATATGTTTAAGGCTTGCATGGGTTTTAAGGTAATACCCTCTTGAAGTTGAGTAGGTTCAACCTGTCCTAAATATAGTAACCGAGTTCTAAGGGATCTCAATATCACCGATCTTTCCCCCAAATTTCATTTTGATATACAATTGACTTGCCACCAAACAAAACTCAAGAGTCAAATCTCAATGAGTGTAGCATCGAGTATCAACTGACTTTCGGTTTACACCAAAGACAACTATCTCACTACGTCCTAAAAAGCCAAGTTGGTCAACTAAGGTGATAAGGTCAGTTGACGCTTTATGATACCATGCGGCGGCCCCGTATTCTCCTTGATTACTGAAGAGCTACCGATACACACCAAAGTATCGCATCAACATGGCTACTATTTCAACTGTGTCGGTATACCCCGCACAACTCCCTCACAGTTTATTGCTACTTACCTAAAAGGAATTCCCCGATCCAGGTTTAGGATCAAAACAACCCAAACAGATACCCTTAAAAGTAAATCAAACAAGACAAGCCAAAGAAGCAATTAAAATGACCTAGATCCTAAGGTAAACCCCACTTTTTATTTATCCCCAGTAGAGTCGCCAGTTCTGTGATACGGTGGCAGAATCGACTGTTAATACTGGTTTGCATTTTTTGTTTGCAAATGTCGCAGTAAGCAAGAGTTACCACCGTCTTTTATTTTATCCAACAAAGGAAAATGGAAAAAGAACAGAAAAAACCTTTTTCGAGATGTTTCTGAGTACGGGGGATAGATTATAGAAAGGGAAGGTGTTAGCACCCTTTCTATCCATGGTTTTCCATGGGATCTCAGGTACTTGCTCATTTTGAAATTGCTTTTGTGTGTGTTTTAAAAAGCTTTGAAAATGCCCCAGTGCGGCGTTTCACTTTATGGTAACCCTTGTGTCAGTCCTCAAGAGTGTGATAAAGCGTTTTTGAAAACTTTGTTCGAAAAGTGTAAGTGTGAAACAACTGGTTATTTTGAGCAAGTACTTAAGAGTTTATACCTACTCGAAAAAGACTGTTTGTTTTCTTATTTCCTTTAGATAGTGCTACCCTACTATTACGGAGTAGGTGGCTCCATCATTGGAGTTTGAGGGACAATCTAAGGGACGATTACAGTCACTTAAGGCAACAAGGCAAGATCTCTTAGTAATTTTCCTAAAGTTCTAAGATCGCATTTGTTTTACCGAGGAAACCTTCGAAAGGGACTTGCGATCTCTGAATTAGAGGACAATCACTAAGAATTCTCACGTTCGAGAATAGTGACCGTATTTCCGAGGCAATCAAAGTGGGAGATACCCTAGGGGTGAGCATGTGCAAGTGTTTGATTTCAATTTATTTATCTTTGCACAGTTACTGTGTTCTACTGTTTTAAACATTCGATTTATCTTTTTCATACAATCCTATTATCCATACATCTAAACAGTTTAAACAATTGCAGAAATTAAAAGCGGAAAAGAAAATCTACGCTATTACTGTTGGCTCCTAAATTCGACACCTTTGTTTTGATTGATGGCAGCCATTAAAAGCTGAAAAATGCTTTCGACTGGCTAAGCCTGTCGAAGTGCCCGTCGAAAGATGGCAAAATACTTAGAAGATTTCTTCCAAGGAAGAAGGCTGATTGCCTTCGACGTCGAAGGAGTTTTCGTCGAAGACGTTTCTTGATGAAAGTGTTCGATGGTCCAGAGTGGAGCAGTTTGAAATTCAAAGCTTTGGAGGGAAAGCGGTTTCCAGCAGTTACTACGTGTAAACATGCAAGGATCTGGAGCGTCGAGCATGGAGAACGTGCCAAGTGGCTTAATCTCGAAGCAGTGTAACTGCCCGACGGTTACTTGGAATGTTTTAGTATAAATAGGAGTAGACATGTAGTTTTCTCGCGTGTGTTCACAAAGAGATACATAGTCACTCATTTAGATTCAAGTACCCAGTGTGAGCGAAAGAATTGTTGAGAAATGTATGTGTGAAACACCAATTTTATCAATTAAAGTCATTTACTTTTCCAGTATTTTACTTGCTTTTCTCCTTTAGATTCCCGTCGAACCTTTACTTTAAAGCCTTGTTTATTTTACCAAACTTTTCCTTTATGCAATTTACTTGAAACATTTTACTTAAAGCCTTATCCACTTTAATCAAACTTCAAAATCAACCTATGTCCATAGGATCAATCTGATCGATCCTGCGAGTAACCAAATAAATAACCATTTGGAGGATCAGCGGTTGTTTACCAAAACCCAAGGTAAACAAATTGGCACACCTGGTGGGACTGTGTGTTGATTGTTGAAAAATAATCTCATCTTTTCGAGTTGTATGTTATTGAGGAGTGGTAGAATATACACTAACGATAACAATACTGCCAGAAGAAGGGAAGAGATGGCGAATCCGCCAAGCAATAATGAAATCCCACAAACGAGTGTGGGAGCAACGGTTAATATGACTGTAAGTGAAGCGACGAATGTTGGTTCGACACCAGCAGTGTCAGTCACAACCACGGGGCCAATAACTTCGTTTTCAGGCCCCAGAATACCTTTGGGAACTCCCCCTCCAAGGGGAAATATAGGCACAAGGCCTGTGGTTCCCCCAGGATTTATTCCATTCTATGGTATGCCAACTTCTGAAGTGGCAAGCCTGACGAATGCTGCGTCCACTTATTCAGACCCTTTCGTGAGTGCCTCTTCGCCACTCCAAGGCTCTGGAGTAGGCATGGCGAATAGAAATAGGACCCAACTCTTAGGAGGAACGTCCCAAGTAGCCCATGGCCTTACAAATGCCTCGACAGCAGTCTTGAGGCAACAGATGGACGAAAGCAACCATGATATGGTGCAAATGTTGGCACAAACTTTGAGTACAGTGCTAAATCCTCTAATACAAAATACTACTCAATCGAATCAGCAAGTTACAGCGCAAATGACGCGTTTGGCTGACTTCTTTGGAGTACCCCCACCTATTCGACAGCCCCAAAGGGCGCAAACAAGAGGAAATCAGGGGATATTTGTAGAGGAAGAAACCACCATTAATCAGGCTCAACAGCCTGTAGAACAACCTGTCGAAGAACCTAGGGTAATAGCCCCAGAGGTAAGGTTAGTTAACAGAAACCAAAATGCTGACGAAGTGGTTCAGCATATCCAACACCAAAACATGGGTTTGGAAAATAATCTGGCAACCATGATCGAAAGGATCATGAATCAGAATGGGATGAACATGGGCTTTCGAAGGCCCAACTTTACATCTCCATTGTCAGAATACGTATTACAAACGGATTTACCTCCTAGGAGCAAAGTCCCCAAATTTACTAAGTTCTCTGGGGACACGACAGAATCTACTGTCGAACATGTGGCGAGGTATTTGATCGAAGCAGGAGACATTTCAAATAATGAAAACCTAAGGATCAAATACTTCCCAAGTTCCTTAACCAAGAACGCTTTTACTTGGTTCACAACTCTACCCCCCAATTCGATCCACCATTGGACCCAGTTGGAAAGATTGTTCCATGAACAATTCTATATGGGGCAAACCAAGATAAGCCTGAAAGAACTGGCGAGTGTGAAGAGACGTTTCACTGAACCTATAGACGAATATCTGAATAGGTTTAGGTTGCTTAAGGCGAGATGTTTTACACAAGTGCCAGAACATGAGTTGGTCGAAATAGCCGCAGGCGGTCTAGATTATTCCATTAGGAAGAAGCTAGATACCCAGTACCTAAGAGACATGGCCCAACTGGCCGATAGAGTTCGACAGGTCGAACGCCTCAAAGCTGAAAAAGCTAAGGCAACGAAAACTCACAAAAGAGAGAGAATAGCGTACGTTGAGATGGACAACGACGATCTAGAATCCTTCGACGACACTTTAACTGTCGAAGAAGGAGAAGTCGATTTGGCAGAACTAAAACAAGGGCCACCATACTCTTGTAAACAGTTAGTCCCCTCAAATGGGAAAAATCCCATTGGTCCAGACAGGACCAACGATAGGTTCCCAAAAAAGACTTATAGTTTTGACATCACAAAATGTGATGAAATATTCGACTTGCTGGTTAAAGATGGCCAAATGATAGTACCCCCTGGGGTAAAAGTGCCTCCTCTTGATCAAAGAAAGAAGAGAGGTTTTTGCAAATATCATAATTTTTTGGGCCATAAAACTTCTCAATGTTTTCTTTTCAGGAATCTTGTGCAAGACGCTATTGAGGAAGGGAGATTAAAGTTTGCTGACAAATCCCCCATGGCTGTCGACTCCAATCCACTAAAGGCTGAAGCCCACTACGCAAAACCCTCTGAAATGAACATGATAGAGGCGACCAGCATCCCGTCGAAGAAGCCAGGAATTACCATGGTCGAAGTCTCAAAGGACCACATCAACATGCCAATCTTTGGCAGTTTTTCTGGAAATTTATCCAGGAAGACAATTGAGGCTGTCCAGAAAGCGGTCGAAGACCCGAAGGCGAAGACTGCTGTAGCACAAAAAACTGGACCAAAGCCCAGTTCCCACTTGGCCACTGTTCAAGGCCAGACGGAGAATCTGGAGACACATATGAAGAAACTAACTCTTGCTAATAAAGATACAATGAATATCAACATGGTTGAACTTTCTGACCCTAAAGCTTCAGAAGAAGCCATAAGGCAAGAGCAGGCAAATAAAACGGCTTTCCCTAGGGAAAACGAAAACTTGGCAGATTTTTTACAAAGATGCCAGAAGAAGAAATCAGAGGTGATGCTGTGTCCAAGATGCAGTTCTATCTTTGATAAAAAAGCTGCTGAGCACATACAAGGCGTAAGAGCAGCGAACAAGAGAAGGGAGAATGCTGACCTTCGACATGATCCCAGGAGAGGTTCTAATCAAGACAAGAGGCCATTGACTTTTAGGCCTCCAACAAATGTACCAGTAGACACTTGGTACAAAACATCTGGCCAGAAAAGGCCAAGTGAAGAGAAATGGCATTCTTTCGATGTGCCAAGAGGTTCCTCTTTAATTCAGAAGAAAGAGCCTCAAGTTGCTGCACCCAAGGTTGCTCAAGTGTCCAGCAACTACAAGGGAAAAAATCCTATGTCGCGATCCCAATGGAGGAGATATCAAAGAAGGCGAAAAGCTGAAAGGGAGGCTGCCAACGAACCTAAGGCAGAAACTAGTTCGAATGTGCCTCAAAGGAAACAAAGAAAGCCTCTTGAGAGAGAACCAGTTACCAACAGGCTAGTTTGGCCTAACCAAAGTGAAGTCGAAGACGAAGATGATGCTGAGTCCGACGATACTCTGGATATAATGGTGAATATTGTTTCAGTACTGCCTAGGGAATTCAATCGACAGGTAGAAGTCGAAGCCAGTGACTGGGAGGTGGAACAAGAAATGGCCAAACATAGGCCAGTGTGCTATTTTGTCATGGACAATGGCACTACAGAGGAACAAAATGGCTTCTTCGAGCCACCTACAGAGGCGATGAAGAATCACCTCAAACCTTTGTTCATAAGGGCTAAGCTCGAAGAGACCACTGTGAACAAAATATTGGTCGACTGTGGGGCCACTATCAATATTATCCCTCATTCTATGCTAAGGAAGATTGGCAAAAGGGATGAAGAAATCAAACCTCACAATATGGTCCTGTCCAACTATGAGGGAGGCATTGGGACCACCATGGGAGTGATCCAGCTAGACATAAAAGTTGGGTCGATCCTTCGACCAACAATGTTCATGGTCATATCGGCCAAACCTAACTACAACCTTTTGTTAGGCCGTGAGTGGATTCATGGTGTTGGCGCTGTGCCTTCATCGATGCATCAAAGACTGCTCCTATGGCGTCCAGATGGGATGGTCGAAAACATAGAGGCAGATCAAAGTTACTACCTTGGCGAAGTGAATCACTTGGGTGTAACAGATTTCGACAAAAACTTGGCTCACATAGGGCCATGTCCAACTCCTGACTTCGACATGGCGCCTGCGCCAAACACCTTTTGTTCCCTATACCTGCATCCTGAGCATGGTTTCCAATGGGACAGAGAAGACTTGTCCCACATAGACTTCAGTGGGCTAACTGATATCCAACCAACTGGTTGGGGAAGTGAATTCAGTGATAATGACTGAGTCACAATCTCTGAAGCGAATTTCGGCTTATGTGGCCGAAACCAAGATGATAACGGCTCTCGAAGCCGAAGTAAAGTACATGGCCACACAGGCCAATGATCAACAATTATCTGCTGTTGGCCCAGGAAAGGATTTCGATCCAAGACCTCCTGATATCATGCCAGATAAAATGCAGGAACAGAGGCTCGACGCCATCTATGACGATGAGCCTTTAGGCTTCGAAAAGGATCCCTTGGCGAACAACATTAAGATGTTAGCACAAGACCCTTTAGAAGAAATCAACTTAGGCGAAGGATCAGAGAATAGGCCAACTTACATCAGCGCCAAAATTGATCCAGAACTTAGGTTGGAAGTAATCCAATTGCTGAAAGAGTTTAAAGACTGTTTTGCATGGGATTATGACGAAATGCCCGGTCTCGACAGAGGATTGGTAGAACTTCAGTTGCCAATCAAACCTGTAAAGAAGCCAATCAAGCAAAATCCAAGACGCTTCGCTCCAGAAATATTGTCGAAGATTAAAACGGAGGTCGAAAGACTTCTGAAATGTAAATTCATCCGTGTTACAAGGTATGTCGAATGGATTGCAAATATTGTGCCAGTAATTAAGAAAAATGGCACATTAAGGGTGTGCATAGATTTCAGAGATTTGAATGCTGCCACCCCCAAAGATGAATATCCTATGCCTGTGGCGGAAATGCTAGTCGATTCTGCCGCTGGCTACGAATACCTGAGTATGCTCGATGGTTATTCAGGATATAATCAAATATTCATTGCTGAAGAGGATGTGTCGAAAACAGCTTTTCGATGCCCAGGGGCCTTAGGCACTTACGAATGGGTAGTGATGCCTTTTGGCCTAAAAAACGCTGGGGCAACGTACCAGCGAGCAATGAATACTATCTTCCATGATTTTATTAACACTTTTATGCAAGTTTATATTGATGATATTGTTATAAAATCTGTTTCCAGGAAGAGTCACATTGACCACCTTCGACAATCATTCGAAAGAATGAGAGAACATGGTCTGAAGATGAACCCTTTGAAGTGTGCGTTCTGTGTGAAAGCTGGGGATTTCTTGGGTTTCGTTGTCCACAAGAAAGGAATCGAAATCAATCAGAACAAGACGAAGGCAATTTTGGAAGCGAAAGCGCCATCGAATAAGAAGGAATTGCAATCTCTCTTAGGCAAGATAAATTTCTTGAGAAGGTTTATATCTAACCTAAGTGGGAAAGCTCAGGCCTTTTCACCCTTACTTCGACTGAATAAAGAGGGGTTCGAATGGGGGCAAGAGCAACAAGAAGCCTTCGACAAAATCAAAGGGTACCTCACTAAGCCACCTATTTTGGTGCCTCCTTGTAGCAATAGGAGTATGAGATTGTACATAGCTGCATCTGACAAAACTCTGGGAAGTATGTTAGCCCAAGAGGATGAGAATGGAGTTGAAAGACCCATTTATTATCTCAGTCGAGTTTTGAATGATGCAGAAACTAGATATAGCGAAGTTGAAAAATTGTGTCTATGTCTGTATTTCTCTTGTACAAAACTCAAGCAATATATAAAACCAGTTGATGTTTATGTTTCGTCTCATTTTGATGTTTTCAAATATATGCTGTCGAAACCGATCTTGCATAGTCGAATCGGCAAGTGGGCGTTAGCATTAACTGAATACTCCTTGACCTTTATGCCTCTTAAGGCAGTAAAAGGACAAGTGGTTGCAGACTTCATAGTCGACCACTCAATCCGAGTCGAGGATATTAATTATGTGGAGATAGAACCTTGGAAATTCTACTTCGATGGTTCCAGCCATAAAAATGGAACAGGAGTAGGAGTCTTGATTGTTTCTCCAGATAAAATTCCAACAACATTCAAGTACCAAATCGAAGGTTCTTGTTCGAACAATGAGGCTGAGTATGAAGCTCTAATTACTGGCCTTGAGATATTGTTGGAATTGGGGGCAACTCGAGTCGAAATAATGGGAGACTCAGAGTTAGTCATCAAGCAAGTCACAAAAGAATATAAATGCATAAGAGAGAATCTCATTATGTACTTTGTGATAGCAAATCGTTTATTGAAACAATTTGAAAGTGTCAATATTCGACACATACCCAGAGTCGAAAATCAAATAGCCAATGACTTGGCACAAATTGCATCTGGGTATAAGATTTCAAAAACGAAACTACAAAGAGCAATCGAAGTTCGAGAAAAGATAAAAGCAACTTGTCTATCACCATCAGACTTGGAATCGACGAGGCTAGGATATGCTGATCACTCAAACTTCGAGATTTCGTTCATTGATAATTTGTCAGAGCAAGATTGGAGGAAACCCATTGTGGACTATCTTCAAAATCCAGGAGCTCCGACAGAACGAAAAACAAAATACAGGGCGTTGAGTTTTGTACTCATGGGTAATGAGTTATTCAAGAAGACGCCTGAAGGGGTGTTGCTGAAATGTTTAAGTGAAACTGAAGCATACATAGCCCTTTCGACTACGCATGCTGGGGCATGTGGGGCTCACCAAGCAGGCCATAAGATGAAATGGTTGTTGTTTCGACAAGGACTATATTGGCCCACTATGCTGAAAGATTGTGTTGAGTTCGCCAAAGGTTGCCAAGAGTGTCAAGTTCATACAGGCATCCAACATGTACCAGCAAGCGAACTTCACTCGATAGTGAAGCCTTGGCCCTTTCGAGGATGGGCGTTGGATCTTATTGGAGAGATTCGACCAGCATCATCGAAGAGTCAGAAATACATATTGGTAGGCATTGATTATTTTACTAAGTGGATCGAAGCGATCCCTTTAATCAATGTGGACCAAGAAAATGTCATTGAATTTATTCAAAAGAACATTATCTTTAGATATGGAATTCCTGAGACAATAACAACTGATCAAGGGTCAGTTTTCACCGGTCGAAAGATGCAAGAATTTGCTCAGGAAACAGGTTTCAAACTCCTAACATCCACGCCTTACTATGCACAGGCGAATGGTCAAGTCGAAGCAGCTAACAAAGTAGTGATTGGCTTGATAAAGAAACATGTTGGGAAGAAACCAAAGAATTGGCATAAGACGTTAGACCAGATTTTATGGGCTTGTCGAACGTCCCCAAAAGAAGCCACTGGTACAACGCCATATAGGCTAACTTTTGGCCATGATGCAGTGTTGCCAGCAGAAATTTGTCTTCAATCTGCAAGAGTTCAGAGGCATTATGATATTCCTTCTGAGGTTTATTGGAATATGATGTTAGATGAATTGGTGGATTTAGACGAAGAGAGATTACACGCTCTCGACTTACTCAGGCTTCAGAAGAAAAGAGTAGAAGACTCTTATAATAGAAAGGTAAAACCTAAGGTATTTTTGCCTGAAGATTTAGTTTGGAAGGTAATTCTTCCCATGGATCGACGGGATCGAAGCATGGGGAAATGGTCACCCAAATGGGAAGGACCCTTCAGAGTTATCCAAACTTTTTCTGGTGGAGCCTATGAGGTCGAAGAGATAAGTGGTGATAAAAGGCTCTTGAGAGTAAATGGTAAATATTTGAAAAAATATAAGCCTATACTTCAAGAGATAAAAATAAAATAATAAAAGAACAAACTAAATTAACCATAAAAATGCCAAAATGGAAATATTTATTAATTTCAGCCAAGATGGCAATTGTTGTCGAAAACGATTACAGAAGATGGTTACAAAAGAGAATCAATCAAAAGGTAAGAGAATTCTTGAGTCGAAGATACTTGGCATACTGCAGCTCCAACCTCTTTTTGCACCAAGAGTTTTCTTGCACTAGCTTGGCAATTTGAGCGTCGAGGCTTTGAGCCCTCTCAGCGAATTCCAGGCCTTGCTTGATCTCAGTCTGGCTCTCAGTGTCTGGGATGGTCGAAAGAATTTCCTCCTGGAGTACAGTGTTGGCGTTTATCTTCGCCTCTATCTCTGCAATTTGTGCTCGGAAGGAGACATTCTCTCGCTCAATAGCATCGACCCTTTCCTGTGCAGACGCTTTCTGTTTCGACAACTCGGCAATTCGAGAAGTCGAATCTGAGACAGCAGTCCACGCAGATGAGCTTTTGCCATGCAGCACTTCGAGCTGACTGTTAAAACCTCGTTGGCGCCTGTAATCCGCTGAGACTTGATCAATCATAGAATGTAATTCCATGATTAAGTCTGAGATTTCTGGGGCTACGGCTTCGAAGTCAACAGCATTCAAAACCTCTTTTAAGCATGATGGAGCAGTGGGGTCCCCCTCTAAAGTCTTCATTAAATCTCTCTTGAAGAACTGGGCCTTAACCTTCGCCAACGCATCATCAAGAGGAGAAGTTTCAGTAGATTTCCCTGACAGGGTAGGAATTTCCTGACTAGTGTCAGAAGAACTCTTACTCTCGATGATTGCATTGAGGTAGCTGACAGGGTCAGTTTGTTTCAAGATTTCCAAGTCCTCTTTTGACCTGTGCTTTGAGGAGGTGACCCTTGCCACAGTATTATCTTGGGCTTGAGGCTGTTGAATGCTGAGTGCCTCGTTTGGTTGCTCTTCGACTTGGACTGAGGCGGTACTAGCGTCGACTTGTGGTTCTTCGTTAACATCACCTTGGGGTCCTTCGCCAGCGTCATTTTGTGGCTCTTCGCTAGCGTCACCCTGGTGTTCTTCGCCAGTACCACCTTGGTGCTCTTCGTCAACAGCATCTTGATTCTCTTCGCCATTGCCTTGGTCTCTTCCTTCAGGATTCTCTTCTGACGACAAGTCCACCACAGGAACCGTTTCTGGCTGTGTTTCCTCCACCATAGGTTCTTCTGTTGTCTTCTCCACTGTTTCAGCATTGGCCTCATTCTCAGTGTGGGCTTCGTCATGGCCCAAATCTTTTTCCTGAGGCCTGCTAAGGTCAGCAGATTCTAGAGTTTCTGAAGTCCTTGGTGGGGAACTTTCAGTAGTGTCCTGAAAAGGAGAAAGAAGACAAATCTTCAGATGTCGAAAGAGATACAATCGAATACTGGTATTTATGCCTAAAATAGATTACCTGTGGATTAACTTCAGCCCCAGGGCTGGAATTGTCACTTTCGACAGGCTTGGTAAGAAGAGCGTTCAGTTCCTCCTCAGTTGGCTCCTCGATGATCACTGCAGGTGGCCTAGGCTTTCTCACAGCGACCTTTATTCTGACGGTTCGACCTTCAGGGGCAGGAGTAGGAACAGAAGCGTCCTTCGTTAACTTTCGCCTCTTTAAGGGAGCAGGAGGGGAATCACTTTCGTCATCACTCCCCGATTCGACCACCAATGCTGCCCTTTTCTTGGGCGAAGGGGCCTAGAAAACCAATAGGAATTCGATTGAATAATTACATCGAAAATAAAAAAATCGAAAGCCAGAAGAAAAATGAAGAAAATCTGGTTACCGATGCAGGAGGCCTCCTCGAAGAGCCTTCCCCCTGTTGGTTGCCTGTTGTCTTCGCCGGCGCTATAGTCTTCGCCGGCGGTGGAGGTTTTGTCGAAGGGACTCCTCCTTGTGGGCCTTCTGTAGCCTTCTTGGCTAGGGGCTTTCGAACAACTGAAAGCGAAAAGGAAAGTTAACAGGCTAACAGTCGAAGAGAAAGATAAAAAGTAATGTGAGAGTATGAACTTACATTTCTTTACTTTGTCCAACACAAGGACAAAAGATTTCTGCAACTCTGCCATGAAGTCCTTCTCGTCGAAGAAGTACTCAGCATAATAGCTTCTCCACCACTCCTCAAAGGATGGTGAGCAAAGGAAATTAAGCTGGTAGTCAAACAGCGAGAGGATTGTTCGACCAGCATATCTTCCGATATGCTTGATGGCAGCTTCTTCTGTATAATCGTTGCAGAAGTACAACATTGACTTCTCTCTTTGAAAAATGGGAGAAGGCAGGGTTTGGATGATACCAAACTGGCGAGATACCAGATTTGGTTGATAGGCAAGCAGACTCAAATGAGTCTTAGAACTCTTAAATCGAAGAGGCATGATCCTGGGTGTCAGGAACGCCTCCCAAAGTACAGTGTGCTCATCGACATTGGGACCACTCGACTCCTTTGGATGTGGCCTTGTGAACCATGCTGGCCCCACCCTCTGTTGAGCAAATGGAGCCATAGTTGAAACAAATTCCTTCCTTCGAGCGAACATCAGAACGAAGTTAGTGAAGGTTTGTTGAAACTCTAGCCCATCTTCCACAGGTGTCAGTAGAGCCAGCCTAATCCCTTCGATACGTCTATTAGCTATCGCTGGGGCTTGTTCATTTATCTGAATCTTCTTGGGTAAGAAAGATTCGAAAGTGGCATTGAGCCACAGTTGAAGTAGCCAGAAAGGCCCAGCGAGTAGCAAACTGGCCCTATCTTCGATATGTTTCAAGAGAGTAACCCCATTGCTGATTGAGTCATAAAGACTGGCCAGAATTAGTTCTGCCAAACAGATGTTTTGGCGGTGATGCAGTTGGGTGGCAAGAGTGACCATCTTTTTGGTCACTTGTAGAGACTTCGAGCAAAACACAAAGCGAGTTAGCCATAAGGCTAGAAACGCTATGTGTTCGACATCCGACACTGTATCCGTCGACCTGTCGTGATAATGGTTGATAAAGGTGGTGTATGTTGGCTTGGTCTCAGAGAAGCCAATTTGGTCCTCCGACATCTCCTCCGGGTCGAAGTAATCTCCGGTTGGTCGAAGGCCAGTAATGGCCGCTACGTCGAAGAGTGTGGGAGTTAACATCCCACATGGAAGGTGAAAGGTGAAGTGAGAGTAATCCCAAAACAACAGCGAAGCTATAAGCATCTCTGGGGAGTAGTTTAAGCCTGTCTTCGACAGCATTACTAGGTCAAAGATTCCCATTTCCTTCCAGACTGGAGTTTGATGTTTCTCCAACTTTGTTAGCCAAGCAACATAGTCAGAGGTAAGATTAGGGCAAGACCTGAAGACTCTAACACTTCTGTTGAAGAAACGGAGGTCGATTTTCTCGCGTGTAGGGTCTTCGTTGTCTTCTGCGTCCTTCTTGGCGCATGCTACTGGCTTGAGTTTCTCGACGATGGGGAAATAGCTCTTGATCTTCAGAGCTTCAGAGATGCTTGGGTTCATGGGGCCAGACATTGCGAAGATCTGGTTGGAGTATCCAACCGGGATCATCAAGTGACGCGAGTAAGCATCGCGAACGGAGATGTCAGAAGGTTCAGGAACCCTTCGTTTCCCTGTAGAGTTCACTACCGGAGCAGTAACAAAGACCTTGGGTTTAACAAGTTGTTCAGTTGGTGCGTTAGTCTTGGGGGCAGTAGAAGCAGAGGCCATTGTTGAGGATGAAGATGAAGTGAAAAAGGAAGAGTTTTTCTGCAAAGAGAGCAAGTTTGTACGAAAGCAAGGGAGTTTGAGGGCTAGTTTGCGTAAAAAGTCCCACAATGGGATATTCACTACTATTTATAGTAGTGGGAGAAATTCCCAATAACGAGGACATTAAATGTCATTTAATGCTGCAGGAATTAGTGGGACGCGTGGCAGCATCCTGTTGTTTTGGCCGTTTCTGCAGAGACAGAGAGACGCAGCGTGCGTCCTCGTTTTTGGATTTGTCATAATGACAAATTCTGAAGTGACGTTTGGTACTGCACGCCGTACTGAAAGTGACGTCCTAGGATCAAATCAATGATGGTTTCTTGGGATTGCCAATAGTTGGTAAAAAGCAACAAAAAGTGCACAAGTTAACTTGTGACTAAGCGTGGAAAAACAGGTGTCGAATGGCGTTTTCAAAGAATGCCTTTTTCTTTCAGAGTCGAAATAAGGCATTCTTGGGGGGCAATTTGTTGGCTCCTAAATTCGACACCTTTGTTTTGATTGATGGCAGCCATTAAAAGCTGAAAAATGCTTTCGACTGGCTAAGCCTGTCGAAGTGCCCGTCGAAAGATGGCAAAATACTTAGAAGATTTCTTCCAAGGAAGAAGGCTGATTGCCTTCGACGTTGAAGGAGTTTTCGTCGAAGACGTTTCTTGATGAAAGTGTTCGATGGTCCAGAGTGGAGCAGTTTGAAATTCAAAGCTTTGGAGGGAAAGCGGTTTCCAGCAGTTACTACGTGTAAACATGCAAGGATCTGGAGCGTCGAGCATGGAGAACGTGCCAAGTGGCTTAATCTCGAAGCAGTGTAACTGCCCGACGGTTACTTGGAATGTTTTAGTATAAATAGGAGTAGACATGTAGTTTTCTCGCGTGTGTTCACAAAGAGATACATAGTCACTCATTTAGATTCAAGTACCCAGTGTGAGCGAAAGAATTGTTGAGAAATGTATGTGTGAAACACCAATTTTATCAATTAAAGTCATTTACTTTTCCAGTATTTTACTTGCTTTTCTCCTTTAGATTCCCGTCGAACCTTTACTTTAAAGCCTTGTTTATTTTACCAAACTTTTCCTTTATGCAATTTACTTGAAACATTTTACTTAAAGCCTTATCCACTTTAATCAAACTTCAAAATCAACCTATGTCCATAGGATCAATCTGATCGATCCTGCGAGTAACCAAATAAATAACCATTTGGAGGATCAGCGGTTGTTTACCAAAACCCAAGGTAAACAATTACAGGGCCTCGGGGGAGGGGGTTACATAACCAAAAATTGGGGAATTTAAACAGTAAATAAAATAGTAAAACTAAACCTAATTAAAAGCTATTACAACCCATAATCAGATACAATAATAGTAAATGATAATAATAATAATACGAAAGTAGCTAACGCGCGCGACTTGGAAATGACGTCTAAAAATATAAAATGCTCTAAGTAAAATAATTTTCTTTTTGTTTTGTTTATTTGGAAAAACTATTTAATTAAATTTAATTAATAAAAAGAAAAGAAAATTTGAAATTAATTATAAAACAAACCTAATGTTTTTTGGCATTTTTTATTTGAGGAAAAATATTTAAGAATTAAAACTAATTTCCTAATGGGTTTTAATTATAGAAAAAAAATAAACCAATTACCCAAATTAATACTAATTATTTAATTAACAAAATTATTTTTTAGCAAAATATCTAATTCCTGCCTTTTTTGTGATTTTATTGATTTTTTTTTGTTTTAATTAAAAAAAATGATTTTTAGAAATAAACAAAACAAAATAAATAAAATGAAATAAAAAACAATAAGAATAAAAAATGGGCCTGTGTGAGCTTCAACTGGGGGTGCTGATTGAAATTTCCAAGGCCCAAGTGTGATGGCCCAATTGCATGCGCGTGATCCAATGGAGCCCTCATCTGGGGGTTCACCAAGTTCTTTGCTTGTTGAACATTGGACCTGGATTGAAAGAAGATCCAATGGCTGGATCTGGAGGCGCATGATGGATGCCGGGTTGTGAGATGCGCTGGATCTGAAACAAGAAACCCAGAAAATATGAAAATGTCTGGACCCGGGATCGAACCCAACTCCTCTCCTCTTTCAAACGCACGTTTGACCATCTGCGCTAACCTGTTTAATTGTTAATATAATATACAAATAAAATATAACATAAGCAAAGTGCTTTGTCCAGAAAAACGACGCGAAATTCAAACGAGCTAGTGTGTGGCTGCCACATGATCATCTTCCTCTCAGAACCGTCGTTTTAGGTATTGGACTTATACCTATGGACAAAGTCCATAGCTAAAACCTGTGGTATTTCCAAAATGCAGCATATGCATGATAAATCCCAACCAAGGGCATGGGTCGATTGGAAGTTACCCACTAAGCCTGAATATACCCTTGGTTTGGCCTAATTTAACATATATATAAAAGCCCTAAAACATGCTTTGAAACCCTAAGAATGGTGTTTCACGATTCCTGCGTGTAAACTCAAATCAAATAATCCAAACATATTGCAAACATGATAATAAGCATGAATAAATGATTAAAACATGTTGATAATGCCAGAATTAAGGAAAATCATTTTTAAAAAAGGAGCAAATCGTGACTGTTATTATTCTTGATTCTTGATGCTTGGAATTTCTTGAAACGACCTATGGAGGGATATATGATCAACACTTTTTTGACAAAATTTGAAATCTCTTCTTCCTTGTGGGAGGCAGGTTGCACATGTAATGTTGTCCTTAGGGTTGCAAATACTTTGTTATATGTAGTAGAATCAATCTAGGTCATTAGAATTAGAAAGAATCCAAGATATAATGGTCATGAATTTTTTATTCCAATCTTTCCACATGAAGATTTCCTCTTGTTTTGAGCTTGCACGATTTTGTTCTTTATTTGACAGCTCATGAGATATTCAATCAATGCCAAAACAAATCTTATCTGATTTATTTGATTTATTTTTTATTTAATTTGATTTTATTTGAATTTTAAATAAATAAAATCAAAATAAATTAAATAAATAAGTGAATGAGTCATGGAGTGGTTCATGGGTCGTGGATCATATTAGGAGTGTGTTGCAAGCGTAAAAAGTTAGGCCCATTTGAAGAAAAATGCATTTTTAGGCATGGTTGACTTTATGCAAATTTCCAAAAATGGCCAATTTTGACAATGTATATCTCTCTCAATTTTGACCCTAAGAGGGTGTTCTTAGACTTTTTAGAAATATTAGGATGTCCCCTAAGAAACCTATTTGGTTTCATATCAATTGGATCTTCCATGTTCATGTAAGAAGCTTTGACCCAAAAGGTGTTTTTGTTGGCTTTTGAAAAGGACCTATAATGTCTGATTTTATATCTTTTCATGAGTGAATTTATTGAACTTGAGGGATGAAGATGAATTTTAGGGAATTATATTCTATTCAAAATGAGCCTTGGATGAGAAATTTCTGATAAAGTATGAGAAAGTTATGCCTGGTCAAAGTTTGGTTGACTTTTCCTGTAGAAACCCTAATTTAGCAACTTTTGACTTTTGATGAATTAGGAACATTTCTTGAGGAATCATGATCAATACTTGATCAAGTGATGGATATCACTTCAAAATGTTGATGTTGACCAAAAACCTTGAAGTTTGGCTGTATTTGGGCCACAATTAACTTTTGACTTAGTACAGTTGATTTTCAGGCATTTGAGCAGTTGACTGAGCAAACTTGTTGTGCAAGGCATGAAACTTAGCATGAATGATCTTGTGGACATATTAGGGAAATGGAGACCATTTAGGACCCTTGGAACTCAAACATCTTGATGAGTAGTTAAACCCTAGTTTGAGGCTTATTGTCTTAAGAGTAGGATTTGGCTGGTCAATCCTTAGTCAACTTGAGCCATTAAGGACCTCTAGGAGTATGTCTTGTGTGAAAATGGGAGGGAAAGCTTTGGGGTACAACAACAGTCAAGTACATGATCAAGGGTCTTCCTTCAACTAGATGCATGAGGATAGGAGGTTCTTTTCCTTGATTTTGTTGAAGGCAACTTGGCATTCATCATTCCATTTGACTACTTGGCCTTTCTTCAAGAGTTTGAAGATTGGCTCACAAGTAGCAGTTAAGTGAGATATGAAGCAGACGATGTAGTTAAGACGACCCAAGAACCCTCTAACCTCCTTTTCAGAATGGGGAACTGACATTTCTTGAATGGCTTTTACCTTTGCAGGATCAACTTCGATGCCTTTACCACTGACGACAAAACATAGAAGCTTTCCAGATCGTACTCCGAATGTACACTTATTAGGGTTCAACCTCAACTTGTACTTTTTCAGCCTCTCGAATAGTTTGTATAGGTGATTGAGATGCTCCTCTTTAGTTTGCGACCTTGCAATCATATCATCCACATATACCTCTATTTTATGATGGATCATATCATAAAACAAAGCTACCATAGCCCTTTGATATGTTGCCCCTGCATTCTTCAGTTTGAATGGCATGACATTGTAACAAAAGCTGCCCCATTGCATAACAAAAGTGGTTTTCTCCATGTCTTTTAGCCATCTTAATTTGATTGTAGCCGGAGACACCATCCATAAAAGAGAAGACTTTATGTTGAGTAGTGTTATTGACCAAAACATCAATATATGGTAGAGGGAAGTCATCCTTGGGGCTGGACCTATTCAGATCCCTATAATCGACGCACATACAAACTTTTCCGTCTGTCTTCGGTACTGGAACCACATTTGCAACCCATTGGGGATAAGATGTCATTGCTAGGAATCCTGCATCGAATTGTTTCATCACTTCAGCTTTTATCTTTTCAGACATGTCAGGCCGAATGCGACAAACTTTTTGCTTGACAGGAGGATAATCTTCCTTTGTTGGCAGACGATGAACTACAATATCGGTATCCAACCCTGGAATATCTTCGTACGACCAAGCGAACACTTTCACATAGTCATGTAACATCTAAACCAATCTTCTCTTGACACTGCTTCCTAGGTTGGCGTCGATCTTGACCTCTTACTTGTCTGCCTTGGTACCTAGATTAACGACTTCAACTGACTCTTCATGCAGCTGAATAGCTTTTTCCTCTTGAAATAAAAGTCTGGCTAGTTCTCCCAATATTTCATAATCTTACTCGCCTTCGTCTTCGGCTTGGTTATTTGGATGTTCAAAATCATAGTTGGCAATAGTAGAGTCATTAGCAATGAGATCTAGAGTGGACAAGGACCTGCGAGAGTGCGTGTGCGTGTGCATGTAAGATACATGGCTATTTGAAAAGGGTATTTAAAGAAAGAGAAAGACAATGAGCATAAAACTTTTAATGCAAAAGTCCAATGATTTATATTGAATGATCATATGATGAAATTAACATAAATAAAACCCTTAACATATGGACCATAGTACCCCGGGCAAGGTATATGGCTTAAAAGTCATTGTTTAATATTACAGATAACAGGTTCTTGAATTGATAGAAAGTAATAAACAAGTAATTACTCCTCAATGAAGGAGATGGGAACGAAGTCTTTTGCGTGCCAATTGCTTATCTCTGTCGTAGTAGGATATACCCATTCTTCAAATGCACACTCATCATCAGAATCCTCCACAACGTTTACTTCATGATTTCCAATACGGATATGGGGCTTTCTCACACGAACGCACCTCACTTCTTTCTGAGCCTTGATAGTGAAACCCAACCCTGTTTGCCTGCTTTGAATGGGATCTTGGGGAGTTTCCCCCAGGTATCACAACTTCCATCTTCGACTACGGCATGAGCATCTTTAAATGAAACCATCCTTTGCACAACTTTATCAGCTTTGGGCATGTCAGAGGAAATTTTGGCAGTAGAAATCATAGGCGGAACAACTTCAAAAGCTTGGCATGGGGTTTATATAAATTCTCCATCCATCTCCATACATTTGAAATAATTGAGATGGCTCACCATGAATTCCTCCTCACCACAAACAGTGACGGTCCTTCCCTTGACTGGGTATTTTAGCTTTTGATGAAGCGTAGATGTTAGTGCCCCTGCTCCATGGATCCAAGGGCGGCCCAACAAATAGGAGTAAGCAGGATGGATGTCCATGATATAGAAAGTAGAGTTGAGAATCTGTGAGCCCTCTTTGATCGGGAGATCCACCTCTCCATGAACCATCCTTTTGGATCCATTGAAATCCCTCACAATGATATCACTTGGCTTTAACACTAGTCCTTCACAGTCTAAACGGTCCAAAGCGCCCTTGGGTAGCACGTTTAAAGAAGAGCATGTGTCAACCAGAACATGTGATATGGTAGTCCCCTTACATTTAACAGAAACATGCAGGGCCTTGTTATGGTTCCTTCCAAGTGGTGTCAGATTAGCATCTAAAAACCCCAAACTATTGTCGACCGTCAAGCTTGCCACATAATTTTCAAACTGGTCAGTTGTGGTCTCATGAGAGACATGAGCCTTCTTCAATATTTTGATTAATGCTCGGGCATGAGCATCAAAACAAAGTAGCAAAGATAACATGGAGATCTTGGAAGGGGTTTTCCCCAACTGCTCCACTATCTTGAAATCACTCCTCTTTATAATTTTCAAAATCTCATCCATTTCTTGAGTAGAAGGTTCCTCAGCAGAAATGTATTTTGTGGGCGTTTCTGTCTCAGCAGACTCAACTACTTTCTTTTTACCTCTAGTGTCAGCACTAGGCTTAGCAGCAGTGATGCGGACAGGTGCCGTTGTAGCAGTTAGGGGTGAAATGTTGGGCGAAAAGATTCTCCCGGTTCTGGTCACCTTACTGGAGCCAGTAATGTTACTAATGTCATCAGCTTTTCTTTCTTCAATCCAAGCATCTTGCTTTATTCCATGGTAAAACACTTCGGCACCGTAGTTCCACAACACTGCTTTGTTGGAAGAGTACAGAATTGGCCCAGGGGCGGTAATTATCAGAGGAGCAACAGATGGTTCATTTGAAATCCTGATAGGACCCTTTGAGAAGATCCTAAGAGGTTTGTTTGAAATTGTTATGATGGAGAGGTCTTCAATCTTCACCGTCCATGGTGGTCAATATCATAGCACCGCCCGAAAATATCTTCTTAATTACAAATGGCCCTTCGTAGGTGGGAGCCCATTTGCCCCTGGGATCACCTTGTGGTAGAATGATGTGCTTTATTACCAAGTCACCATCCTGATATACTCGATTCTTGATCTTCTTATTAAAGGCTTTGATTATACACTTTTGATACATCTGACTGTGACAAACAACCGCAACCCTTTTCTCATCAATCAAATTCAAATGATCCAACCTATTTTGAATCCACTCGTCTTTGTCCAAATCGGAATCTTTCATGATTCTCAGAAGGAATATGAACTTCGATAGATAGAACAACTTCCATACCATAGACCAAAGAGAATGGGGTTGCCCCCAGTTGAAGTTCGTGCTGAAGTGCGATATCCTTGAAGAGAAAACGGTAACATCTTGTGCCAGTATTTGTAGGTTACAACCATATTTTGTATAATCTTCTTAATATTCTTCTTGGTGGCTTCCATTGTGCCATTCATCTTTGGTCGATACAGAGAAGAGTTGTGGTGCTTGATCTTGAACTGCGTGCAGAGTTCAGTAATCATAGTGTTGTTGAGATTAGTATTATTTCCCATAATGATTTTCTTAGGGATGCCATACCAACAGATAAGGTTATGTTTGATGAACCGGGCCACAACATTCTTAGTAACAGAGGCGTACGAGGCTACTTCAACCCACTTTGTAAAGTAATTGATGGCGACGAGGATAAAGCGATGTCCGTTAGAGGCAGTGGGTTTGATCTCTCCAATCATATCAATGCCCCACGTTGCAAACGGCCAAGGAGCAGTCAAAATGTTCAGAGGTAAAGGAGGCACATGTACTTTATCAGCGTAGATCTGGAACTTATGACAAGTTCTCGAGTGGTGGTGACAGTCAGTTTCCATAGTCGACCAACAGTAACCAACTCTCAAAATCTTTTTATCCATAGTATGCCCACTAGAGTGAGTAACAAAGACACCTTCGTGCATATCTTGCATAATTTCCTCTACTTCCTTCTTGTCCATACAACGAAGCAGAGATGAATCATGATTGCGCTTGTATAAAACTCCATTGCTTAGGAAGAACTTAGCTGAGAACCTCTTTAGGAACTTCTTGTCATTGATAGATGCCCCTTCAGGGTACTCTTGAGCCTCAAGGTATCTTTTCACTTCATGAAACCAAGGCTTTATTTCCACTCCATCAGTGTCAATTTCATAACAGTGTGTCGGTTCGTCTAATATTTCGATGGTAATTATGGGAGCCTCACCATCCCATCTGATCTTGAACATGGATGACATGGTAGCTAATGTGTCCTCCAACTGATTCTCTTCTCTTGGGATGTGCTCAAAAGTGATCTCCTCAAAGTATGGAATTAAGCTCAGCACATGCTCTTGGTATGGAATGAGATTTTGGTGTTTCGTATCCCATTGTCCCTTAACCTAACTGATTACCAGAGCTGAATCCCCATATACTCTCAAGAACTTGATTCTCAGGTCAATAGAAGCTTTAATAACCATGATGCACGCTTCGTATTCAGCCATATTGTTGGTGCAGTCAAAGCAAAGTCTGGAAGGGAAAGGTCTATGGAAACCTTGAGGAGAGATGATTACGATGCCAATTCCATTGCCAAGTGCATTAGAAGCTTCGTCGAAAACAATAGTATATCAGAATCTTGACTCAGGTTCTTCACAATCCATAACTAGCATAATGTTCTCGTCCAAGAATTCGAAATTCATAGACTGATAGTCGTCTACAGCTTGATGTGCCAAATGATCTGCTAGTACACTTCCTTATATTGCTTTTTGAGTGGTGTACTGAATGTCGTATTCTATTAGGACCATTTGTCATTGGTATATTCTTCCAGAGAGAGATGGCTTCTCAAATATGTATTTGATAGGATCCATTTTAGAGATCAATAGAGCAATATGAGTCAACATATACTATCTTAGTCGGCGAGTAGCCCACTCCAAAGCTCAAAACATTTTCTCGAGCATTGAATATCTTCTTTCACAGTCGGTAAATTTTTTTCTAAGGTAGTATATTGCATGCTCTTGTCGACCAGACTCGTCATGTTGCCCAAGTACACACCCCATTAAGTTCTCTAGCACTGTTAGATACATGATTATAGGCCTTCCTTCAACTGGCGGCATCAGAACCGGAGTTTCTTATAAGTACTCCTTGATTTTATCAAAGGCTATTTGATAGTCGTCGTTCCACTTTACTACTTGATCTTTCTTCAGCAGCTTGAAGATTGGCTCACAAGTAGCAGTCAAATGGGAAATGAATCGGGCAATGTAATTCAGTCGTCCTAAGAAACTTCTGACTTCCTTCTCAGTACAGGGATCCAGTATTTCTTGAATAGCTTTAACTTTTGCTGGATCAACTTCAATACCTTTACCATTGACGAAGAAACCCAGGAGTTTACCAGATCTCACCCCAAATGTGCAGTTGTTTGGATTCAACCTCAACTTGTATTTCTTCAATCTTTCAAATGATTTATGCAAATGATCAAGATGTTCTTCTTCAGTATGTGACTTGGCTATCATATCATCGACGTAGACCTATATCTCGTGATGAATCATGTCATAAAATAAAGCTACCATGGAACGCTGATAAGTTGCCCCGATGTTTTTCAACCCAAAAGGCATAACCTTGTAATAGAAAGTTCCCCACTGTGTGACGAAAGTATTTTTCTCCATGTCTTCGGGTGCCATTTTTATCTGATTATAACCCGAGAAACAATCCATGAAAGAGAATACCTTGTGCTGAGCGGTGTTGTCGACTAAAACACCAATATATGGAAGTGGGAAGTCATCTTTGGGGCTTGTCCTATTCAGATCCCTGTAGTCTACACACATACGCACCTTGCCGTCTTTCTTTGGTATTGGAACAACATTAGTGACCCATTAAGAATAGGATGTCACTGCTAAGAAACCTGCATTGATTTGCTTCATAACTTCGACCTTGATCTTCTCTGACATCTCGGGACGCATGCGACGAACTTTATGTTTAATCGGAGAACAACACTCTTTCATCGGTAGACGATGAACCATAATATCAGTGTCGGTCCCTGGCATATATTCGTACGATCAAGCAAAGATCTCAACATAGTCATAAAACATCTTAATTAACCTGTTCTTGACATTGTCCTATAAATTGGCGCCTATCTTGACCTCTTTTATGTATGTCTCAGAACCTAAGTTTGCCACTTTGATCGGCTCTTCGTACGGTTGGATATCCTTTTCTTCTTGTATTAAGAGTCTGGAAAGTTCTCTAGGTATCTCACAATCTTCCTCACCTTCGTCCTCAGCTTGGTAGATTGGATTTTCAAAGTCATAAGCAGTAATAGAAGAATCGTTATCAATGAGATCCATAGTGGATGTGGATCTGCAATGTCGTGTTTGGGTGTGTGTAAGAACACATAGCTATTGAAAGTGAAATAAAGTAAAATAAAGACAGAGAGTGAAAAATTTGAATGCAAACGTCCAATGTTTCTATTAAATGAAAATATGACATATGAAATGACAACCCTTAACAAATGAACCATTATGCCCCGGGAAAGACACAAGGTTTAAAGTCAATATTTTAAAAGAAATTACATAACCAAACTTCTTAAAGAAATACAACAAAAATAACTATTACTCTTGACTAAAGGAGATAGAGATAATGTCTTCCTCCTTCCAATTGTCGGGTTTGTTGCTAATGGTAGGGAATATCCAGCTGTCAAAGTCACAAACACTGTCAGTGTCTTTTATAGCATTGACTATGTTGTTGCTGATACGGAACAAAGGTCTTCCCGCTCGAGCGTGACGAACAACCCTTTGACCTTCTACGGTAAAGCCCAAACCAAACTGTAACACGGTGGGAGAACTGACTTGGGATGTTTGGCGTTTGATTGCAATTGTTGCGGATAGCAAGAGTCGCCACCGACTTTTCTTTTATCCAATAAGGAAAGGTTGAAAAGAATAGGAAAGACCTTTCGAGATTATTTCTTGAGTTCGGGGGGTAGATTATGAAAAGGGAAGGTATTAGCATCCTTTTCATCCATAGTTATCTACGGGCTCTTAGTTGCTTACTAGATCACTTGCTTTTGTTTGAAAGTGTGCTTTTTGGTGTGGTTTTTGAAAGTATTTTGAAAAGTAATGTCTTTGTAATGGTTCTCGTCTTTATAAGAATGCGTACAAAGTGTTTTGAGTTTTGAAAAATGTTTCAAAGTGAAGTGTTGGTTTATAAAATGTATTTGTTGTGAGCAAGCGAGCAACTAGGAGTAACCTACCTACTCAAAAAGTCTTAAATGTTCTTTTCCTCCTCCTTTAGATGTTGCTATCTTACCATTGATTTGGTAAGAAGCCCCATCATTGGATGTGAAGGGACGCGCACGGGACATTTTTGTATAGTCATAGAAGGAAACCTATGGGACATTTTAGCAATGTCGTTTAGGGACTAGATCATTTACCGAAGGCAATATTGAGGGTCATCGAGGGACTATGATCTTTTATCGAGGGTCTTTGCTAAAATGCCCATATTCGAGGGACATGACTATTTTCCGAAAGGCAATAGAGTGAGATTACCCTAGAGGTGCTAGTGTGCAAGTGTGTTTGATTTACATGCATTTTGTCTTTTATTAGGGTTATCTATTCATTGATTTTATCTTGCCATACATCCTAATTACTAACAATATAAGAAAGCAAAATAAAATGCAAAAATAAATCCTAAGTTATTACATCATTTCGGGGATGGGGGTACATTATTACAAATGGGGATTTACAAGAATTTAAATCATAATTATCTATTACAACCATATTGAATTGTACAACACAAGAAAAGGAAAGAATTTGTTTTAAAAATGTTTTTTGTCTTAATGAAAATAATAAGAATAAGAAAGAAAAAGGAAAAACTAATGAAAACAGGATCAGCACATTGCTGAAAATGAAAATGAAGGGGGCCAGACGTTCCGATGTTGAGCACGTTGTAGTTCATGAAGAAATGTTAGAGGGAACTAGAAGTTCTGGGTTGTTTCGCATTGAAGTTCTAAAAGAAATGTTAGAGGAAACCAGAACTTCTATGCGTTGTGTTTAATCAGTGAGGAAAACTAGAAGTTCTATGCATGTTAAAATAGTGAGCAAAATTAGAAGTTATGTATGTGTTAAGACAGTAAGAAAGCCTAGAAGTTCTGTGTGTGTTAAAACAGTAAGAAAGCCTAGAAGTTTTGTGTGTGTTAAGACAGTAAGAAAGCCTAGAAGTTCTGTGTGTGTTAAAACAGTAAGAAATCCTAGAAGTTCTGTGTGTGTTAAAATAGTGAGAGAAAATTAGAAGTTCTTATGCTATGCTGAAACAGTGAGAAAAAATCTAGAAGTTCTGATGTTGCGCTAAAACAGTGAGAAAGAGTCTAGAAGTTCTAATGTTGTGCTAACAGTGAGAAAAAATCTAGAAGTTCTAATACTGTGTCAAAACAGTGGGAAAGAAAACTCAGAAGTTCAGTGTTACACTTCACCTCCTTCTTTACATTAGCCAGAGCATCTGCAACCTATTCAGTTCTCAACAACAACAAAACAGAAAGATAGAAGCACAACAGTTTATAAAAGTTCTAATCCTAATTCTGAGCTTAGCTTTATTCAAGAAGTTCTGATCCACTGTTTTTTCTACTTAGGCAGTGATATGGACAGTATTAACACTATGATATTTACATAATTAATGATGTTCTGAATGAAAAGTTCAAAGTCAAAATGGCTTACCTTGAATCTGAAGCGTGTGTTTGGGACTTGAACTGCTACCTTCAGATGTTCTGGGGTTAGCAAGGAACGGGACAGAACATTACGTTCTTTGATTCAAAGGGAAGAACAAAGGTTTGGTTTTGTTTGGGAATTCTGGGTTTTTACGAATGATTGACTGTTTTCTTTTCTCTCTTTTTGTATTTGATAATTCTCTCTTTCCAAAAGCCAGCCCCTTGAACGTGTGATGGAACAACTTATTTATAGGTGAGTTTTCTATGGTTTTGGGGGGAAAACAAATGGGATTTAAACCTTTTTGGCATACTGTTCCATTTCTTTTTAAACACAACTTTCATATGCTAATTTGGTGCAAATATGGGGTTTGAGAAAGTGCAGTCATGGACTGGATCAATAGCAATTTGGAGTGTTGTGGCAGCTGGTTGCAGGACTGTGCCATAGAAGCGCAACAGACTACTCAAACAAGGTTTTGGGGCTTGGTGATGTTCTGATTGAAGAAGACCAGAATGAGATTCGAAGGGTGATATTCTTATCGAAGCGTAGAACATAGTCTCCATACGCTGAAGAATCATGTTCTGGTTGAACAACACAGTTTCCATATGTTCTGATTGAAGAATCATGCTCTGAACCATGTTTGTGAATTCTGACTGCACTCGTGTGGAGGCTGGCCCAGAAGTTCTGAAGTATCATATTCTCTTAACACTTAGAAGATTTTCTAAATGTTTAGAAATTTTATTTTTCAAAGTAATTTCTGACTTCTGATTTTGATGAACCAATTTCATGTCTTGATGAAATATAATTGTTGAAACTTGATTTTTGATCCCAAAAGTCAAAGTTTGACTTTTCAGTGTGCTTTTGACCATTTTGCCCTTGTGAATGACTTTCTTGGAAAATTGTAATCCATGACTTGAAACTTGATAGAAGCAAACCTGAGGGTCCAAGATAATCTTTTGAGAAATGAGAGGGCAAATTTTGGGGTACAACAGCTGCCCGTGTTCAATCTTCTTAAACCTGAAGAGTTAGATTGGCGAATCTGCCATTCGTGACTTGAAGGTGGAAGATGATTGAACACTAGAGTGCCCAGAAATTTGCACTCTGATGATTTTGAGGTCGAGGTGTAAGGAATGGGCTTTAAGATGCCATTTGGAGGAAAGATGGAGAGTTTGCGGAGATGGTCTTATAGATGCCATCTGAAGGTGACTGTTGATAGAAAATTTGATTAAGTCTAAACTTGACTTCAGTTGGGAAAAGAATCAGAATAAATCTTTGGTCGATTTTAAATTGAACCTAGCAGAAGTCTTGAATAATCTTTTACTGGAAAGAATAAGGATAAATCATTGAGAGGCTTTAAAATGAACCAGTAGGGGTCTGGAAAAGAATCAGAATAAATCTTGGAGCAATTTATCTGAACCAGAGAAGATGTCTACTGGGGAAAGAATCAGGATAAACCATTGAGAGATTTAAATTGAACCAGCAGGGGTCTGAAAAAGAATCAGAATAAATCTTGGAGCGATTTATCTGAACCAGAGAAGATGTCTGTAGGAAAGAATCAGGATAAACTGTTGAGAGATTTAAACTGAACCAACGGGGATCTGGAAAAGAATCAGAATAAATCTTGGAGCGATTTATCTGAACCAGGGTAGGTGTCTACTGGGGAAAGAATTAGGATAAACCGTTGAGAGATTTAAACTGAATCAGCCAGGGTCTGGAAAAGAATCAGAATAAATCTTGGAGTGACTTATCTGAACCAGAGAAAGCGTCTACTGTGAAAGAATCATGATAAACCGTTGAGAGATTTAAACTGAACCAGCATAGGTCTGGAAAAGAATCAGAATAAATCTTGAAGCAACTTTACTGAACTAGAGAATATGTCTGTGGGAAAGAATCAGGATAAACCATTGAGTTATTTAAACTGATCCAGCAGGAATCCGAAGGAAGTAATTTTCATGTAGATAGTCATCCCATCCTGCTTCGGGAATTGATCTACAATTGATTTGTTCATAGATATTTGCCTTGTCTTGTTGAAAATTTGATGATGATTTTCTGTTGATTGATCTTTCCTGAAAAAGGTAAAGAGTTAGTTATATGTAATACCATGGTGCATGAAATGCACAGTGCAATGAGATTGCGATATATGCATTTGTGTCATCGATGTTTATGATGTATGGATGCGATGTATGTGCATGTAAGCTATTCTGCTGCAGTGTTATTGGATTGGGGAAAATAAATCCCTGACTGATGTTGGGACTGTGGAGGGTAAGCCTTTAAACTTTGTTGAAGTTGAACTGTTGATGGATGGGTTTCCAAAATCAGAGAAATAAACTCTGTTGGGGAAGATAAACGATGTGCATTGCATGTGGGCTTTGTTAAATCCTGTTGGGAAATCCTGAGAAGCTGGGCGAATTTTGTTGGGGGATCTTTGAGGTGGTAACTGGAAGTTTTGCTCCGTCGGAGATATGAAGGCAAAAGATCCTGCATGCTGGAGATATGACAAAGATCCTGCAGTAGGATATTCCTGCTTCTGCTCTGTTTATAGAAAGCATCTGCGAGGATTTTATGGAATGGCCCATAGATATTGTCCTATTTCTTAAAGCCATTAGTGATTGTCTTTCTGTTTAGTTTTCCATTTTTTATACGTTCATTTATAAACAGTAATTACATTCAAATGCATATGTTCAAAAATAAACGTTGGACATTGTTTTGCAAAAAAAACATGAACAGTAAAAGAGAAACAGATAGTTTTGCACTTTCAAAGGAATATCTTTGTATTAACTTGAATAAGTATTTTTGTACAAAGAGACAAACATCCTAGTAAGAGAATGTCATCGTAAAAATGAAAACTGATACAAAGAAAAGACAATTATGTGAAATAATCACATGGGGTTCCCACTCTGCTATAGCCTTCATGTCTTTGAGCGTCTCATCCACTTGCTGCTTTGTATGAAGCTGACTGGATTGATTAGAACCATTTGAGTTTGACGATTGATGCTGAAGATTGGTTGTAAGGTGATCCAACGGGACATAGTCATACGCTTTAAATCCCTAACTTTTGCCTGGACCTCCCTTTCGGGTTTTCAGTCCACCGGGATACCCTTTTTTCCCAAGCCGCTTTTTTAGGTTTTCAGCTTGCCGGGTGTACACATTTTTTTCGTATTTTATCCCTAATTTTTGCCCGAACCCTTTTGGTTCGCCGGGATGCACTAATTTTTGCCTAGGCCAATCGACCTAGCGGGTTTTTGTTCATGCATAGTATCTTTTAACTATGCCCACGTTTACAGGGTGCGGAAGGTCGTCGCCATCCATAGTGGTTAAGATCATTGCCCCACCAGAAAATAGGTTTTTTATCACAAATGGTCCTTCGTATGTAGGAGTCCATTTGCCCCTGGGATCACCTTGTGGCAGTATGATACGTTTGATTACCAAGTCACCAATCCGATATACCTGACGTCTGACCTTCTTATTAAAAGCTTTGATCATACGTTTTTGGTACATCTGTCCATGACAGACAACTGTAAGCCTCTTCTCATCAATCAAGTTCAACTGGTCAAGTCGAGTTTGAATCCATTCATCTTCATTCAACCCTGCATCCTTTATGATTCTCAGAGAAGGTATTTGGACTTCAATTTGTAGGACAACTTCCATGCCGTATACCCAAGAGAAAGGAGTTGCCCCTGTTGATGTGCGCGTCATGGTACGGTAACCATGGAGAGAAAATGGTAACATCTCATGCCAGTCCTTATAGGTCACTGCAATTTTTTGTATGATCTTATTGATGTTTTTATTAGTGGCTTCTACAGCGCCATTCATCTTCGTTCGGTAAGGAGAAGAGTTATGATGCTAGATCTTGAGTTGTGCACATAGTGTAGTGATCAAAGTATTGTTGAGGTTGGTTCCATTATCTGTAATAATTCTCTCTGAGATACTATACCAACAGATAAGATTCTGTTTGATGAATCGGGCCACAACATTCTTGGTGACAGAAGCGAAGGAAGCTGCCTCAACCCACTTCGTGAAGTAATCAGAGGCAACCAAGATGAAGCAGTGTCCATTGGAAGTTGTAGGTTTGATTTCTCCAATCATGTCAATACCCCACATCGTGAATGGCCAAGGAGCAGTTAGGACGTTTAGAGGAACTGGAGGCACATGTACCTTGTCAGCTAGATCTGACACTTGTGACAGGTTCGTGAATGCTGATGACAATCCGCTTCCATGGTGGACCAGTAGTATCATTCCCATAGGAACTTTTTAGCCATCGTGTACCCACTAGAATGGGTGCCAAAGGTACCTTCATATAAATCAGCCATGATCTTGTCTGCCTCACTCTTGTCTACGCACTGAAGCAAAGTAAAGTCGTGGTTTCGCTTGTAGAGAATCCCATTACTGAGGAAGAACTTAGCAGAGAATCTTCTCAAGAATTTCTTGTCATTGACTGAAGCTCTTTCCAGATACTCTTGGGCCTCGAGATATCTCTTAATTTCATGTAACCAAGGCTTGTCCATTACTTCTTCAGTATCAATCTCGTGATAGTAAGCTGGTTCGTCCATTCTCTCGATGGTGATCTGAGGAGCCTCATTATTCCACTTGATTTTGAACATGGACGACATAGTGGCTAGCGCATCCGCTAATTGATTTTCCTCCCGTGGAATATGCTCGAAGGTAATTTCCTCAAAATATGGGATTAATGCCAACACATGTTCTTTGTAGGGAATGAGATTAGGGTGCTTCGTTTCCCATTCTCCTTTGATCTGACTAATGACTAAGGCTGAATCTCCAAATACACTTAAGGACTTGATTCCCAAATCTATGGCAGCTTTGAGACCCATAATACACGCTTCATATTCCGCCATATTATTGGTATAGTTGAAACATAATCTAGCAGTGAAGGGATTATGGCATCCTTCAAGGGATATAATCACAGTGCCTATGCCGTTGTCGAGTGCGTTGGAAGCTCCGTCAAAAACCAAGGTCCATCGGGATCCTTGTTCAGGTCTGTCATATGGTCTAAGTTCTTCACAATTGTTTACCAACATGATGTCTTCGTCCGGAAATTCGAAATTCATGGATTGATAGTCATTCATAGCCTGATGAGCCAGGTGATCGGCTAACACACTTCCCTTTATTTCTTTTTGGGTAGTGTACTGGATGTCGTATTCAGTCAGAGCCATCTGCCATCGTGCTATTCTTCCAGAGAGGGCGGGCTTATCGAATATGTATTTAATTGGATCCATCTTGGATATCAATAAGTTAGTATGGGTCAACATATACTGTCTTAGCCGGCGAGCAGCCCAGGCCAGAGTGTAACAAGTTTTCTCGAGCAGTGAATATATGGTTTCACAGTCGGTAAACTTTTTGCTCAGGTAGTATATTGCATGCTCTTTTCGGACAAACTCGTCATGCTTCCCCAGCACACACCCCATTGAATTTTCCAAGACAGTTAGATACATGATCAAAGGTCTTCCCTTGACTGGCGGCATCAAAACAGGAGGCTCTTGAAGGTACTCTTTGATCCTGTCGAAGGCAGCCTAGCAGTCGTCGTTTCATTCCACCACTTGATCTTTCTTCAGTAATTTGAAGATTGGTTCACAAGTAGCGGTTAGGTGGGAAATGAACCGGGAGATATAGTTTAGTCGTCCTAAGAATCCCCTAACTTCCTTCTCAGTGTGAGGAACATGAATTTCTTGTATTGCTTTTACCTTTGCAGGGTTCACTTTGATACCTTTTCCGCTGACAACGTAGCCTAAGAGTTTACCGGACCTCACTCCAAAAGTGCATTTATTCGGATTCAACCTTAGTTTGTATCTCTTCAGTCTTTCAAACAGTTTTTGCAGATGGTCAAGGTGTTCCTCTTCAGTTTGAGATATGGCTATCATGTCGTCCACAAAGACCTCTATCTCGTGATGGATCATGTCGTGAAACAAAGCTACCATGGTACACTGATAGGTTGCCCCGGTGTTCCTCAACCCAAATGGCATAACTTTGTAACAGAATGTGCCCCACTGTGTGACGAAGGTCGTTTTCTCCATGTCCACAGGTTCCATTTTGATTTGGTTATATCCGGTGAAACCATCCATGAAAGAAAATACCTTATGTTGTACGGTGTTGTAAACCAGAATATCAATGTGGGGAAGCGGGAAGTCATCCTTGGGGCTTGCCTTATTCAAGTATCTGTAGTCCACACACATACGTGCCTTACCGTATTTTTTAGCCACATGAACAACATTGGCGACCCATTGTGGATAAGAGGTGACAGCTAAGAATCCAGCATTGAACTGCTTCATGACTTCAATCTTAATTTTCTCTGACATTTCCGGTCGCATGCGACTGACTTTCTGTTTTACCGGAGGACCGTTTTCTTTTGTCGGTAGACGATGGACCACGATGTCAGCGTGGAGTCCTGGCAAGTCTTTGTATGACCAGGAAAAGACCTCAACATAGTCATGTAGTAACTGAGTTAATAGCTTCTTGACACTAGGCTCTAGGTTGGCACCTACCTTCACTTCTTTCTTATCCTCTTCAGTACCTAAGTTAACTGTTTCCACTGGCTCTTCATGGGGTTGTATGGTCCTTTCTTCATGTTGTAATAACCTGGCTAGTTCCCCTGGTACCTCAAAATCTTCCTCACCTTCGTCTTCGGCTTGGTAGATCAGATTTTCAAAGTCATGATAGGCCATAGTAGAATCTTTACCCATGGGATCCTGAGTGGATGTGGATCTGCATTTTGATATGTGAGTGTGTGTAAGATCATAGTTATCTTTGATAAAAACAAAAGGTAGAAAAATAAAAACAAAGAGAATAAAATTTGCATGCAAAAATGTCCATGATTTATTGATGACATATGAAGATGAAGTAACAACCCTCACAAGTGGACCATTGTGCCTCGGGTAAGACACAAGGTTTTAAGGTCTAATTTGTTTAATTATTACAAGTCCGACAAAAAATTAAAAGACAATTACTCTTGGATAAAATTAATAGGGACAAATTATTTGGCTTCCCAATTGTTGAGTCCTCCGCTAATGGTTGGAAATATCCACTCGTCCATGTCATAACTGCCATCATTGTCTTCCACTGCATTGACTCCCTGATTGCTGATACGTAGAGGTGGTCCTCTAGCGCGAGCTCGTCGAACAGCTCTCCGGGCCTTCGAAGTAAAACCCAAACCAAATTTGTTGGATTTGTAAGGAATATCTGGAAGTTGACCCCAAATAGTGCATCCACCTTCTTCAATCACTGCTCTAGCATCCTTCAGAGAGGCCATTTTCAATGGTGGTCTAGTAGCCTTTGGAGTCTTGGTAGTAGTCTTGGCTGCCGCAACTGTTTGTGGGACATCCTTGAAATACTGACACGAAGTTTCGATGAACTCGCTATCCATTTCCACGTACCTAAAAGAGTTCAGGTGGCTAACCATGTATTCCTCCTCCACATGGACAATGATGATTTTTCCCTTGATTGGGTACTTCAACATTTAATGTAATGTAGAGGTAACAGCACCAGCATCGTGAATCAAGGGTCGGCCCAAAAGACAGGAATAGGAAGGACGGATATCCATCACATAAAAAGTTGAATCAAAAGTCTGAGTTCCAACTTTTATAGGGATGCCAACTTCTCTGTGCACTTTCCTCTTAGAAACATCAAATGCCCTTACCACAATGTTGCTAGGCATTAAAGTGAGTCCCTTGAAAACTAGCCGGACAAGAGAATTTTCGGACAAGACATTCAGCGATGAGCCCGTATCCACCAGAATATGGGATAGCGTAGTGCCTCTGCACTCAATGGAGACGTGCAAGGCATCATTGTGCCTTCTTCCTTTGGGAGTCAAGTCGGGGTCAGAAAAGCCCAATCTGTTACCAGCAGTTAGACTGGCCACATAATTCTCAAATTGGTCAATGGAAGTCTCTTGGGGCACGTGGGCGGTCTTTAGAAACTTTACCAAGGCCTTGGTATGGGCCTCAGAACACAAGAGTAAGGCCAACATTAATATTTTCGAAGGGGTTTGCCCCAACTATTCCACGACGTTGTAGTCACTTTTCTTGATTATCTTTAGTATCTCTTCTATCTCTTTTCTAGAAGCTTCAGGAATATCCTCTGGATGCGCCTTCGTCTGGAAAAGCTCAGATAACACCTCTTTTCCCCTTGTCTTGGTCGTAGGGATAACAGTAGGATTGCCAACAGGAGTATCACTGGGAATACTAGTAGGAGCGATAGCAGGAATAATTATAGGAGTAGCAATGGTCTTTGGAGAGATCTCAGGTGAGAAGATTCTTCAACTTCTTTTTATCTTACTGGTCCCTACGATATTGACAGCTTCGGGATCAGTGTCTTTCTCAATTTTGTCTTGGATAGCCAACAGATCTTACTTGACGCCATAGTAATAGACGTCAACCCCATAGTTCAAGGGAACAACTTTATCTGAAGAATATGGTATTGGCCCTGGCATGGTGATGATCAGGGGAGTAAACTTTGGAACAGATGTAATCCTGACGGGTCTTTTGGTGGATATCCTGGGAGGATTGTTGGAGATGGTGATTACTGAGACATCTTCATAGGAATTTCTGATAAGAGGAACTTTTTCAAACAAGATTTCTTTGTTATCCATCAAACGCTAGATGCCTATCTTCAGTAACAAACAACCATTGGGTAGAGACACACATAATTGACAACTTTCATCATAACTCGAAAATAGACCGACTCACAATAGATTATGTTTAATGGTCAAAAGAGGAGTTGTTAAATCATTCGAGGAGGAAATAAAACACCCATCATCAACAACATTGACACCTTGACCATGTTTGGGCATTAGCGCCATTATCACATTAGGTGTTTTTGGGGGATCAAACTCAATCTCTTTTGCCTCGATAAGGCCATGTATCTTATTCTTCAAGGCCCAACAATCGTTTGTATCATGCCCCAGGCTTTCAGAATGATAGGCACATCGAGCATTCGAGTTGTAGCAAGGAGAAGCTGTATTAGGGTTCTTGGGAGCTTCCTTTAGGGTCACCAGATTGGACATCAAAAGATGTGACAGAACTTGGGACAAGGTCATGTTAATTCAGGTGAATCGTCCCAAGGGCGCCTCTGGCCTGCGTTGATAATTTTGTTGTTGATTTGGTGCAGGATTGGAAATCATAACAGCCCTTACCATTGGGCGACGTTCAGTTTTGTTTTGATTCCTATGGTCGTATGCAACACTGACCTCCTTCTTTCTAGTAAAGGGTTTCTTCATCGTGCTCGAGGACACATCTCTTTGAATTTTGCCACTTTTTAAACCTGCTTCTACTCGTTCAGTGGTCATGATTAATTCGATAAATCCCACCGAGGAGCTTCCGATCAAATGGTTGAAGAATGGTCCAGATAACGTGCCTAAGAACATGTCCACCAATTCTTTGTCGGATAGAGGAGGTTGGACTCTTCCCGCGAGATCCTGCCATTTTTGAGCATAGGTTTTGAAACCTTCACCTGCACCCATAGACATTCCTTGCAATTGTGTCCGAGTCGGAGCTAAGTCAGCATTATACTGGTATTGCTTGTAAAAAGCAGTAGACAAGTCTTCCCAATTGTGAATATTGGTCCCTTCCAACTGATAGAACCAATCCAATTGCGTCCCCTACAAGCTTTCCTGGAAGAAATGCACCCATAGGTTCCTAACCACAGTATGGGGTTAAATTTTCCTGACGTATGACCTTAAATGCAGCTTTGGACAAGAGACATCGTCATATTTAGTGAAAGTGGGGACCTTGAATTTCTGTGGGATAACAACCCCTGAGACAAGTCCTAGCTCTTCAAAATCCAGTCCGGGTACCCTCTGGATTTCCATAGCATTGAGTCTATCCTCCAACTGCTTGTATTTATCGTCAGCTGGAGGATACTGCTCTTCAGAGTAATCAACCTCTTCTTCTTCTTCATACTCTGGATGGTCATTCACTTCCTTGTTTTTCCCTTCCTGATTATCCCTTTCACCCGATGATCTTGCAAAATCTAGAGTTCGTCTGGCCGGTCCTTTGAACCTTCTTCCAAGATTCAAAACACCGGTCGATTTCTTCGCTTTCTTCTTCTTTTCTTTAATCATCAGAGTTTTCAAATCCTCTTGTCCTTTTGCTAGAGCCAAGAACATTTATTGGAATTGAGCGTTCTGCGCTTGGAGATCCTTTATTGTCTGTTCTATATCCATCTCACTGAAATAAACAGTAGAAAGATAAGGAGACTTGTTTCAAGAAACTTGTTTGTGTTATGATGAATGAAAATGTATATGCAAATGATTTCAAGGAAATTAAAGATTTAAATTTGCTTTAGACAAAAAAGGAACACACATTGCATTAATGAATCCAAGTTTGATTACATCATGCCTTTTTGGGTTTACAATGAAAGAAATAAAATGCAAAAAATCCTAAGACAAAAAGGTTTAACGCATCCTCTTTGGCGCGATGTAGGCGTTCAGACTCCACTCTTCATGAAGTTTCTTGGTGAGCTCCAGAACTTTCTTCTCACTGGCGTAGAATTGGGCTTCAAAAGTGTCTCGTTCTTCCTTTAGGTGAATACAATCCCTTTGCAAGTCTTCAAGATAGGTAGGCATGTTGGGATGAAGGACAGTATACAAGACATCTCCTTCAACAACAGGCTCTATGGTAACAGGGAGGATAGAAGGGTAAGGCATTGCGAGACTCTGAGCACGGGCCTGTACCCATCTAAGGTAAGGCTCAAGGGGAATGGAATTATTGTGTCCTAATGTCCTACTATCCACCTTGTTTACCATCCTCCAAGCTCGTATAAAACTCTGATGGTAGCCTTGATCGTCGCTTTCGTAGTCGAACACCACGCCTTGGATGAGCGCATCATGTGGACCATCTCTTCATGCGTAACCAAACTGCCGCAAAGCTAAGCAAAGGTTATAAGTGATACCTCCTCTAATGCCAAGCAGAGGGACATTAAGAAATTCCCCACAACGGTCGATGATAGTAATATCCTCCAAGGATTGAGAACACCAGTGGATATCTGAATGTTCGAGTGACAGCAGCCTATTGGATCACCTCAAACCTTGCTCATTCTTCAAAACGGATCGGGGGAGATGCAAAACAAACCATCTAGCCAAAAGAGGAGTACAACACATGAGGGTTCCTCTTCTCTTCATAGTGCGAGAGTGGAGAGAATGCAAGATATCTCCCAACAAAGTAGGCATTGGATTGTGAGATAAAAATATTTTGACAGCATTCACATCTATAAGTTGGTCAGGATTTGGAAATAGTACCAACCCATAGATGAGAAGAGCCAAAATTTCTTCGAAAGCTCGTAAATCCAAATTTTTCCAACAGTTTTGAGCTTTTCCTAATAAGAATTTGGCTAAGAACCCTTTTACACCACTTCGTGTTTCCCAATTAGTCGTAACATCGGATTATTGCAAGTATAAAGCTCGGGAAACCTCTTCAGGGCTTGGGTCTCTTTCAGTACCGTTGAAATGTAGTTGATCGAGAATAGGAATTCCCAAGAGTTGAGAGAACTCTTCCATAGTTGGTACAAGCTGGTAATCGGGGAAGGTAAAGCAATGGTGCAAAGGGTCAAAGAATTGGAAAAGAACTTTCATCATATCTTCCTCAAAGCTTGAGGTGACCAAGTTGAGGAGTCGTCCATGTCTTTTGGTGAACGGAGAATTCTTAGGGACCCTTGATGCTAACTCTTTGAGCTGAAAAGGTACTCGTACCAGGTTGAATTGGATTGTGCTCCTATGAGTGGGAGTCATATCCTACAAAATATAACAAAGATGAATCTCAAAATCCTTGAATGGTTAGTCTAAAATTCGATGGTATGATGTCATGATGTTATGTACAAGCATATGCACAAGTTAAATCAAACAAGTCCTTAGGTTTACGCTTGCATGGAGTTTGTAGGTAAGTCTTGAAGTTTGGGTTGGCTCAACCTGTTCTAGTAATAGTAACCGGGTTCTAGGGGATCTCAATATCACTGATCTTTCTTCATCGGGTATTGTTTCAACATAAGCCTCTTTAATGGCGACCAAAATATCCCGAAAGTCCGATCTCAATGAGTGCAGTATCGAGTATCAACCAACTTTGGACTGCACCAAAGTCCGCTACCTCACTACTTCCTAATGGCCAAGTTAGTCAAGTAAGGTTCTAAAGTCAGTTAGTGCTTCATGAGACCACACAGCGGCCCTGTATTCTCCTTGACTACTCAAGGGATACTGGTACCAACAAATGTGTCACACAAACATAGTAATTGCTTAGACCATGTCAGTATACCCCGCACAACTTCCACAACTTATTTCTACTTACCTAAAAAGGGTGCCCCAGATTTGGGTAGAGGATAAAAATAAACCCAAACAAGGAACCATAATGTAAAGCAAACAAATTAAACAATGTAAAGCAATTAAAGGTGATCTAGCCCTAAGGTAACCCCACTTTTAAGAAAATTCCCCAACAGATTCTCCAGTTCTGTAACACGGTGGGAGAACTGACTTGGGATGTTTTGCGTTTGATCGCAATTGTTGCGGATAACAAGAGTAGCCTCGAATTTTCTTTTATCCAATAAGGAAAGGTTGAAAAGAACAGGAAAGACCTTTCAAGATTATTTCTTGAGTTCAGGGGGTAGATTATGAAAAGGGAAGGTATTAGCACCCTTTTCATCCATAGTTATCTATGGGCTCTTAGTTGCTTGCTAGATCACTTGCTTTTGTTTGAAAGTGTGCTTTATGGTGTGGTTTTTGAAATTATTTTGAAAAGAATGTCTTTGTAATGGTTCTCGTCTTTATAAGAACGCGTATAAAGTGTTTTGTCTTTTGAAAAATGTTTCAAAGTGAAGTGTCGGTGTATAAAATGTCTTTGTTGTGAGCAAGCGAGCAACTAGGAGTAACCTACCTACTCAAAAAGTCTTAAATGTTCTTTTCCTCCTCCTTTAGATGTTGCTATCTTACCACTGATTTGGTAAGAAGCCCCATAATTGGATGTGAAGGGACAGACACGGGACATTTTTGTATAGTCATAGAAGCCAACCTATAGGACGTTTTAACAATGTCGTTTAGGAACTAGATCGTTTACCGAAGGCAACATTGAGGGTCATCGAGGGACTACGATCTTTTATCGAGGGTCTTTTCTAAAACGCGCATATTTGAGGGACATGACTATTTTCCGAAAGGCAACAGAGTGAGATTACCCTAGAGGTGCTAGTGTGTAAGTGTGTTTGATTTACATGTATTTTGTCTTTGATTAGGGTTATCTATTCATTGATTTTATCTTGCCATACATCCTAATTACTAACAATATAAGAAAGCAAAATAAAATTCAAAAATAAATCCTAAGTTATTACATCATTTCGGGGATGGGGGTACATATTTACAAATGGGGATTTACAAGAATTTAAATCCTAATTATCTATTACAACCATATTGAATTGTACAATACAAGAAAAGAAAAGGATTTTTTTTAAATGGTTTTTTGTCTTAATGAATTAAAAGAAAAAGGAACAATTAGTTAATAAAAGGAAAATATTTTTATGTCTTTTTATATTAATAAAAAAAATATTAATGCTGAAAATAATAAGAATAAGAAAGAAAAAGGAAAAACTAATGAAAACAGGATCAGCACATTGCTGAAAACGAAAATGAAGGGGGCCAGAAGTTCTGATGTTGAGCATGTTATAGTTTAGAAAGAAATGTTAGAGGGAACCATAAGTTCTGGGTTGCTGCGCATTGAAGTTCTGAAAGAAACGTTAGAGGAAACCAGAAGTTATGTGTGTTGTGTTTAATCAATAAGCAAAACTAGAAGTTCTGTGTGTGTTAAAACAATGAGCAAATGTAGAAGTTCTGTGTGTGTTAAGATAGTAAGAAAGCCTAGAAGTTCTGTGTGTGTTAAAACAGTAAGAAAGCCTAGAAGTTTTGTGTGTGTTAAGACAGTAAGAAAGCCTAGAAGTTTTATGTGTGTTAAAATAATAAGAAATCCTAGAAGTTTTGTGTGTGTTAAAACAGTGAGAAAATCAGAAGTTCTAATGTTATGCTGAAATAGTGAGAAAAAATATAGAAGTTCTGATGTTGTGCTAAAATAGTGAGAAAGAGTCTAGAAGTTCTGATGTTGTGCTAACAGTGACAAAAAAATCTAGAAGTTCTAATACTGTGTCAAAACAATGGGAAAGAAAACTCAAAAGTTTTGTGTTACACTTCACCTCCTTCCTTATATTAGCCAGAGCATCTGCAACCTATTCAGTTCTCAACAACAACTAAACAAAAAGATAGAAGCACAACAGTTTATAGAAGATCTAATCCTAATTATGAGCTTAGATTTATTCTAGAAGGTCTGATCCATAATTTTTTTCTACTTAGGCAATGATATGGACAATATCAACACTACGATATTTACATATTTAATGATGTTATGAATGAAAAGTTCAAAGTCAGAATGACTTACCTTGAATCTGAAGTGTGTGTTTGGGACATAAGTTGCTGCCTTTAGATATTCTGGGGTTAGCAAGGAACGGGACATAATGTTATGTTCTTTGATTCAAAGGGAAGAAAAAAGGTTTGGTTTTGTTTGGGAATTCTAGGTTTTTACAAATGTTTGACTGTTTTATTTTCTCTCTTTTTGTATTTGATAATTCTCTCTTTCCAAAAGCCAGCCCCTTGAACGTGTGATGGAACAACTTATTTATAGGTGAGTTTGTTGTGGTTTTAGGGGGAAAAACAAATGGGATTTAAACCTTTTTGGAATATTGTTCCATTGCTTTTTAAACACGGATTTCATATGCTAATTTGGTGCAAATATGGGGTTTGAGAAAGTGCAAGCATGGACTAGATCAACAGCAATTTGGAGTGTTGTGGCTGTTGGTTGCAGGACTGTGCCATAGCAGCGCAACAGACTGCTCAAACAAGGTTTTGGGGCTTGGTGATGTCCTGATTGAAGAAGACCAGAATGCGATTCAAAGGGTGATATTCTGATCGAAGCGTAGAACATAGTCTCCATATGCTGAAGAATCGTGTTCTGGTTGAACAACACAGTTTCCATATGTTCTGATTGAAGAATCATGCTTTGAACCATGTTCTCAAATTATGACTGCACTCGTGTGGAGGATGGCCCAGAAGTTATGAAGTATCATATTCTCTTAGCACTTAGAAGATTTTCTAAATGTTTAGAAATTTGATTTTTCAAAGTAATTTATGACTTCTGATTTTGATGAATCAATTTCATGTCTTGATGAAATATAATTATTGAAACTTGATTTTCGATCCCAAAAGTCAAAGTTTGACTTTTCAGTGTGCTTTTGACCATTTTTCCCTTGTGAATGACTTTCTTGGAAAATTGCAATCCAAGACTTGAAACCTGATAGAAGCAAACCTAAGGGTCCAGGATAATCTTTTGAGAAATGAGAGGGCAAATTCTGGGGTACAACACAAACTTATCAGATTTATAGGGGATATCAGGAAGCTGACCCTAAATAGTGCAACCACCTTCTTCTATAGTACCTTTGGCATCCTTTCAGGAAGCCATCTTGTGCGAAACCCTGGTAGTCTACGGAATGGCAGAAACATCTTTAATAGTAATAGGGGAAATCACTCCAAATTTTTGACAGTGAGTCTCAATGAATTCCCCGTCCATCTCCATGTACCAGAATGAATTCAGATGGTTGATCATGTACTCCTCTTCTCCGCAGATAGTAACAACCTTTCCTTTTACAGGATATTTTAATTTCTGGTGCAAAGTGGAGGTAATTGCTCCTGCCCCATGGATCTAGGGGCATTCTAATAGACAAGAATAAGCTGGCCAGATGTCTATTACATAGAAGGAGGATTCGAATATCTATGAACCCACTTTGATAGGAAGATCCACTTCTCCATGTACCATTTTCTTGGACCCGTCAAAGGCTCGAACTATAATGTCACTAGGTTTCAGCATAATCCCTTCATAATCTAGTCTGTCAAGAGCGCCCTTTGACAGAACATTCAGAGAAGAGCCAGTATCAACTAACACATGAGCCAACATAGTGCCACTGCATTCAATGGAGACATACAAGACCTTATTATGATTTCTCCCTTCCAGATTCAGGTCAGCATCGAAGAAGTCCAATCCATTATCAGTTGTTAAACTAGCCACATAACTTCCAAATTGATCAGCCGAAATATCTCGCGGTACGTGAGCAATCTTCAAGAATTTTACTAAAGCCTGTGCATGGGGTTCAGAGCACATCAATAAAGATAACATGGAGATTTTGGACGGGGTCTGTCCCAACTGTTCAATAATTTTATAGTCACTTTTGCGAATGATCTTCAAAACCTCTTTTACCTCTTGTCCAGAGGTGTCTTTGACCGTGTTTTCTTTAGGTGCCTCTGTCTAGACAGGCTCTATCATTGTCTCTTTACCCCGAGCCTCGTTAGTTGACTTGGTAACTGTGACTTGAACAGGTGTAGCAACATTTTTGGGAGAGATCTCCGGGGAGAAAATCCTTCCGCTTCTAGTGACTTTGTTGGTCCCAAAAATATTGTCAACATTGGGATCAACATCTTCAGTATCTTCATCAGAAAATTCTTGTTTGACGGCATGGTAGTAGACGTCAGATCCATAGTTCCATGGAATAGCCTTTTCCGAGGAATATGGGATGGGTCCAGGTGTTGTAATGATCAAGGGAGCAGCTTTAGGATTGGCGGTAATCCTTACAGGACATTTGGAAGTGATCCTTACAAAAGTAATAGATACAATAGACAAATCTTGGCACAAATTCTCAGCGTACGGAACATTCTCTATAAAAATTATGTGTTCATCCATCAGGCGTTGCACGCCTTCCTTCGATAACCCACAACCATTGGGTTGGACTGCACAACAATAACATTCTTTAACACAACCTGGAAATAAACCGGCATGTAACATATTCTTTTTGATTTTTGAGAGGAGAGTAACCACATCACCTATAGTGGTAACATACAAAACGTCTTCAGTAGTACTTATGCCTTTGTCATGCTTCGGCATAGGTGCAGTAATCGCGTTTGGAGTCTCCGGAGGATCGAACTCAATTTCCTTATTATCAATCATGTCCTGAATTTTGTTTTTCAGGGCCCACAAGTTGTTGGTGTCATGCCCAGGACTATTATAATGATAGGCACACTTCGCGTTTGGATTGTACTTAGGCGAGGATGTGTTGAGATTAGGAGGAGGATCCCGTAGTGTTATCAATTCTGCTTTCAACAGATGTTATAATGCCTGAGATAATGGCATACTAATCCTGGTGAACTATCTTCTCAGGGCGTCTGACCTATGCTGATTGCCCTATTGTTGTTGTTGAACAAGTGTTGGGTTAGAGATCAATACCGCTCCCACAGACTGATGGCGGTCATTTTTACTATGACTCTTCTGGCCATAGACAGCATTGGTTTCTTTTTTACCACCAAATGGCTTTTACACATCATTAGAAGACGTAGCCATCAGAATCTTCCCACTCTTAATACCACTTTCAACTCTTTCTCCTGTCAGTATCAGCTCAATAAAACCAGTTGAAGAACTCATAATTAGTCGATTAAAGAATGGGTATGTTAAAGTGCCTATGAACATATCAACCAATTCCCAGTCAGACAAGGGAGGTTTCACCCTTCCAGCTAAATCCCTCCATTTTTGTGCATATTCCTTGAACCCTTCATTTGAGCCCATGGACATATTTTGCAATTGCACACGAGTCGGTGCGATGTTAGCATTATATTGATACTGCTTGTAGAAAGTAGCAACCAAGTCTTCCCATGTATGGATGTTGGTTCCCTCCAGTTGATAGAACCATTCAAGTTGAGTGCCAGCCAAACTTTCTTGAAAGAAATAGACCCACAGTTTTCAGTCAGCAGTATGAGGTTGAATCTTTCTAACATATAACCTCAAATGGAGTTTAGGACAAGAGACCCCGTCATATTTAGAAAAGATGGGGACCTTGAACTTATGTTGGATGACCACCCCCGGGACCAGACCTAGTTCTCCAAAATCTAATCCATGCAACTTCTAGATTTCCATAGCCTTGAGTTGGACTTCCAACCGCTTGTACTTGTCATCTGTAGGAGGGTACTGTTCGTCAAAGTAGTCTTCATCTTCAGGAATTTTCTAAGAACCCTGGTTATTTCCACCTTCAGCCCTGACACTTCTACCATCTTCCTCTTGGTTGTTGTCTTTATTAGAGGAAACATCATCCACTTGAATCGGTTGAGTAAGACCTTTGAACCTTCTCCCCATATTGAGGATGACAGCAGGCTCTCTAGTCTTCTTCTTCTTGGCGAGAAGCTCCATCAGATCTTTTTGTCCCTGTGCCAGATTCAAAAGTCTCTTGAAATTGTACATGCTGAGCTTGGAGTTCCTTAATGGTCTGTTTGAGGGCCATATTTTACTGAAATAAACAGTAAAGGTGATGAGAAAACATGTCTTGGGGAACCTGTTATGTAATGATGCATGATATGTAAATGCGATGTTTTCAATGATCTCGCGGGGTAAACACAAGAAAATGTTAGAGACTGAATCTGACTTCAACTTTGATTGAAGAACTTTGTATCGTTGAATGTCCTTTTATGAGAAATAAGCTCACCATGTCGAGTGAGTCCTAGCCATTGATTCAAGATATCGTGCTTTGGCCTTTGAAGGCATCTGGTTAGAGGAAAATAAATCCCCTTGCCCCTTGATAGACGTTCTGGTTCAATATAACCCTGCATCGCAGGCCCTTTGAGATCCTTGAAATGGTCAGTGAAAATGATATATGTCATGATGTCATGATGTTATGATGTCATGTTCTAAAAATTAATCATACACAAACAAAACACACAAAACCTTAGGTTTAAGCTTGCATGGAATTTGTAGGTAAGTACCCTTTTAAAGTTTTAGTTGGCTCAATCTGTCCTAAAAGAAGTAATCGGGCTCTAGGAGCCTCAATATCATTGATCTTTCTCCCAGGCATTGTATCAGCACAAGCATCTGATTTGCAACCGAAATATCCCGAGAGTCCAATCTCAATGAGTGTAGCATCGAGTATCAACCAACTTCAGTCTACACCAAAGCCGACTATCTCACCACTTTCTAATGGATAAGTTGTGTCAACTAAGGTTCTACGGTCAATTAGTGCTTTATGACACCATGCGAAAGCCAAACATTCTCCTTAACTTAAATCAAGGGACACCGACACTAATCAATGTATCACACTAACGTAGCCATCGCTTCAACCGCATCGGTATACGCTGTACAATTTTCATGATTTATTGCTACTTACCTAAAATGCTCCCAGATCCGGGTATAGGATCTATACAAGAAATAAACCCAAGCATATCCCAAAATATAATGCATACAAGGAAAACAAGTAAAGCAATAAAGGTGATCTAGCTCTTAAGGTAACCCCACTTTTAGTTAATCCCCAGCAGAGTCGCCAGTTCTGTAATACAGTGAGAGAACTGACTTTTGGTTTTGCGTTTTATCACAAATTTTGCGGATAGAAAGAGTCTCCGCCGAATTTTCTTTTATCCAATCAAGGAAAAGGTGAAAAGAACAGGAAAGACCTTTTGAGAATTTTCTGAGTAAGGGGGGTAGGTTATGAATAGGGAAGTTGTTAGCAACCTTTTCATCCGTAGTTATCTATGGGCTCTTAATCGCTAGCTCACTTTTTGAAATGCTTTGTGTTTGTGTATGTTTGAAAATGCCTAAGTACGACAATTTTGTAATGATTCTCGTATCATTGAGAATGTATACAAAATGTTTGTTTTGAAAATATTTATTGAAAGAAAGTGTTCATTTTATGAAAAATGTTTTGAAAATGTCAGTGTAAGGCAATTTGCTTTATAATAACTCTTGTATCAGTCCTCAAGAGTGTTTATAAAGCGTTTTGAAAGTAGTTTTTTTTGAAAGTGTGAAGTGTGGAAATTGTTTTAGTTTGTGAGCAAGCGATTACGAGCGATCTACCTACTCAAAAAGTCATTGTTCTTTTCCTTCTCCTTTAGATAGTGCTACCCCATCATTAGTTAGTAGGAAGCTCTATCATTGGATGTGAGGGACAGGCGCAGGTCATCATACAGTCATAGAAGGCAACTTGTAGGGAGCTTTAGCAATTTTTCGTAAGGGACTAAGATCGTTTACCAAGGCAGCATTGAAGGGTCATTGAGGGACTATGATCTTTTAATCGAGGGTCTTTGCTAAAACGTCCCACATTCGAGGGACATGGCTGTTTTTCTGAGGCAACAAGTGGAGTCACCCTAGAGGTGCGCATGTGAATAGTATTTCGATTCAGTTATTTTATCTTGATGTTAGAGTTATCTAGTGCTTGATTTTACGTCTTGTCATACACGCCTAATTAATATACAGTTATATACATACAAGCATAGTTATAGGTGCGGAAAGTAAAGTGCGGGAAATAAAATCTATGTTATTGCAATGCTTTGGGGAAGGGGTTACAAATAATAAAAACGGAGGAAAAAGTAAAATCCTAATTAAACTATTACAAACCGTAAATAGTTACAATAAATTGAAAAAAATGCGAAAATAGTAAACTACACGAAAATAAAAAGAAAACGGGAATTGTTTTATGATTTTATCAAGTAAGGAACTTAAATCAAATAAAAGCTATGAACGAAAATTCAAGAATTAAAATTCTAAATACTATTTTTGGTATTTTTGTTTGTGAGAAAACTTGAAAGGAAAATAACAACCTATTCTATTATTTTTTGGAATTTTTGTTTCTCATGAAGAAAATAAAACAATTAGAAGAAATCAACTAAACAATATTAAAAATAAAATTTTAATTAACAAAATTAATTATTCACAAAAATTTCCTACACTAAATTTTTTTTTAAAATAATCTAATTAAGAAAATATTTAATTAGGAAGAAAAATTATGTTACTAATAGAATTAATTTAAAAAACTAAACTAAAAATTAAAACAAAGATGAGGGGTGCAAACATAATTAAAAGGGGGTGAAAGATTGCAGTTTCGAAATGGACTTCAGGTTGCAGCCCAAAATCTATCATATCAATAAAACAATAGAAAATTAAAAAATAAATAAAAAGAGTTGTGTGGAATGGGGCATTGCTGGGCCTGGATTATGTTTGGTGGTTCGTGCGTTGATGGGTATTGCAGAGGAGTATTGAGGAAGAAGAGTGGATATTGAGTAAAGGTAAGGGTGGATTGAAGGCGGACAAATGGAGATAGTTGTTGAATTAAGCGGTGGATGGTGGTGTTCGGTTTCTAAACAGAGGGAGTTTGATGATGATGGGTTGAGCGGTTTACATAAAGATGCAGATGGTGTTACGGTGTGAATGGGATATTTGATGGTGTTTACGGCTAAACAGGGAGTATTATGTTGAAAGGGCAACGTGAGGGAGTAAATTGAGGAGTAGAGCAAAAATGGGTAGCAGGTTTCAGAAGGGATGAACGGAAATTAACAGCTAAAGGAGTTCACCGACGGAGCTTCAAAGCTTATGGAAGAAGTATCGCACAGATCATGGAGGGATTTTTTAGTTTGTTTTCTGCCCTCTTCTTTTCTCTTATTATTTCTTAGTTTTGTTTCTCATTGTAACAATGATACACATTATCGGTTTTTTGTATACTTATAATTTATTAATTCATGGTTTGTTCATCTCACGGTTTGTTCTCAGAAAAAAATGTTGAGTACCCAAACAGCATACAACAACAACAACAGAAATTGGTTTCCGAATCAACAAGGTATAACAACATTAAAAAATGGAGGTATAAATTTTACGCAAGCGGATGGAAGAAACATTTACCTATTGAAGCCTCTCTGGCGGAGTTTCCAGAGGAGGTAAGTTTAAATTCCTTCTTCTTTTATTATTGTTCTTGTGTCTGAGTCATTAGAGTATGGTTATTGTGAGGTTTTGACATAAAGTTGAGAAGTTGAGATTGGAATGAGCAAAGAGATTTTTTTGTTGTTTCTTTGGAACTTTTCTGGTTTTTGCAAGGTATTTTGTGATGATTCTATGTGTTTAAAAAAGGGTTTTTGAAGGATTTTCCTATCTGTATCTTTGAACAGAGTTTGGAAGTATTTTTGTTGATATTTTTTTCCAGAACTTTATGGTTTTCTTGGAGAATTTTTCTGTCCCCTGTTGTCTGTGATTCCTGCTTGGTTTTTAGTGAAGAGTCATGGAAATTGGAGGGAAAACTTGATGAGTTTTGAACAATTTTGGTTGGCTGTTTTGTAGCTTTTGGATGCAGGTTATGTTTTTTGCTGAATTTGTGTAATTCTTGGTTGCTTTGGTGCATGTTTTGGATAGTATATGCAGTGGCCAGTAGGGCTATTTTTGTCTGGTTTTGACTGTTTAATAGAAAGTTTTAGACATCAATGTGCAGTGGGCAACAGGGTGTTTTAGGCTGTTTTATGGGTTGATATGATGCAGTTCTTTTGCAGGTTTGGCAGGGAAAAGCAAGGGGCAACATGCTGTTTTTTGGTCTATTTTAACAGGTTTTTTGGACTGTTTTGACTTTTGTTTTATTGGGCAGCAGCTTGGTAATTTTATGCTAATACACTTTTTTTTCGTCTTTCATGTGATGGCTAGGATTGTTATGAGCAAACAAAGATGAAACTTAAAGAGACTCTTAAACTAGAGTCATTTGGGAAGTTGAAGTTTTTTGGAAGAAATGGCAAAATAATGAACCATAGGCTTAGGAGCTTTGGAAGATTATCATGTAACTCATTGTAACATGTGTAGACTCAATGAGGTTCATAGGAACTTAGGTGTCAGAGACTTGTAATATTGTATAGCATGGATAGTGAATTTAGGCACAAAAACTTGAGTTACTTATGTCAGAATATATCTTGATGACATGGGTCAAAAATTTGGCTTAGGAGTCTTGCACTTTTTATCTTTATGAAAGCTCTAAATATTCCATTGATGACAGTTGTAATTCTTGAATCCAATTTAATCATCACCTTATTGTTTAAGTTAAAACACATTCGGATTTCCTTGAAGGTAATGCTTAAAGTTTCAAACTTTATGGATCTTGAAATATTCTTGTAAGTTGAAGAAAAGATGCGAAGTTTGGGTATTGAGAATTTATGAATTGATTCTTGTAACATGAGTGATATACTTCATGATCCCCTTTTCAAATTCAAAGTGTTGTAAAAAATTAACCTTTATTCAAGCAAAGAAGATTTCCCTCCATTTGAATTTAAATTTGAACTTGAAATCTCTTTAAATTTCTTTGTAGTTTCATTTGTAGCTTTCCTTTGTAAAAATGGAAGATACATTGAATAATACAAATAAAATTCCTTTATGAATCCCTAAGCCTTTTAATTCCATGTTATCTTCTCGAATGACTTCAATTCTTATGACTTGTAATTAAACTTTTCTTAATCCTTCCATGTTAAAATCCATGGCCATGACCTTTCTCATTTTCCATAATTAAATTCATGGCATAAAATCACTTTACCAAACATGCTCATTGTTGTACCCCAAAATTTTCCCTCAAAATTTTCATACAAATTGCTATCCTAGGGTTTCTTTTACACTCAATTAGCCCGAGGGTCGATCAGACAGATTCTCTTCCTAAGATGGCAAATCAGTAATTAGGGTTTCGGATTTCTCAGGGATAATTGAGTCTTCAAAATTTCAAATATTCTTAAACCAATTCGCTGAAGTTTGCTAATTCTACAAGACTGACGATTGTTCTTAAAACATGTTTGGTAGATGATTGAAATCCCGTTTGAATCAAGAATGACATGCGAACTCATTTTGATTAACAGTTTAGCTTTTGAACAGGAATTGAAGATTAAGACTTTTTGATCATAAGCCTTTGAGGTTAAGTTAATCAAATGGAATTCTCAAACTTTCATTTTTGTTTTAAAGTTTTGATTGGAATGCAAAAAGTTTTGTTTTATTTAATCATCTTTGGTGATTGCTTGAAATACAAGTTACCTAGAATGAGGTTTCTTACTCAAAACATACAAATAAGAAGATTTAAAATTGAAATTGGTACAATATTATTCATAAGTACGGTATTCATTACATTACAAATTTTGAATTTTACAGAAGAAATGTCTACCAATGCAATAAATTACAAAATTTATTTAAAAGAGAAATCCTAAGTCTTCATCCTCAAGCAATCTCTCCAGCCTTTGCTTGCTATCCATGCTTCATGTTCATGAAAAGAGAAAAGGAGAAGTTTGTTAGTAGTTCAAGTATTCAGAAATGAACAAAGCATACAAGGTAATCCTAAATTCATCATTGGGGTGATTTCTGCTGAATCAGAAAAGAAGGGTTTGTATGCTAAGGCCTCATGCAATCTTTGCTTGATCATTGGCCTGAGAGTTTATGGTTTGCAAATCACAAGGGGGAACCTTGGTTCACAAACAATGCAAGCAAACTTCAACAAACAGTAGGGCAAGCTGCATAACAGGCAGAAAGACAGACAATGCAAGCAAACTGCAACAAACAGTAGGGCAAGCTGCATAACAGGCGGCAAGACAAACAATGCAAGCAAACTGCAACAAACAGCAGGGCAAGCTGCATAACAGGCAGCAAGACAAACAATGCAAGCAAACTGCAACAAACAGCAGGGCAAGCTGTATAACAGGAAGCAAGATAACAATGCAAGCAAACTGCAACAAACAGCAGGGCAAGCTGCATAACAGGCAGCAAGATGTCAAGGCAAGCAAACTGCAACAAACAACAGGGCACACTGCAAGCTTCTAGAACAAAACCTGTGCAGAATCTAAAGGCAATAAAATACCTGAAGTTCAGAAAAAGAAGGTCCTGTGTTCAAAATCCTCATACAATTTCAGTTTTATCATAGGCCAAAATTATATTGCACATCTCAAAAGAATTGGTTCACAATAGTGTAAATGGAGTTTCAAGCCCAACACAAGTACAAGCCCAACAGATTTCAGCCCAACCTAATTTAAAACAATTCAAAAAGCCTCATACAATTTTAGTTTCATCATAGGCTAAAATTATATTGCAAATCTCAAAAGAATTGGTTCACAACAAACTAAAAGGTGCAAACCAGAATTCATCAGTCAACAGGTGCAGGTTTAATTCAGAAAAAACCAGTACAACCAGCAACAGAAAATTAGGATCATACATCATTGGCTAGGGTTAATCTCTTGCAAATCTCAAATCTTGGTTCACAAAAGATAAAGAGGAAATCATAAAATATCAAATCAACAAGCAAAAGTCTCACGTTGTTTCAAATCAGAAAATAGTCTCAACAAGAAAACCAGTACAATCAACAATCAAAGAGCCTCAAAATTTATAAAGTCATGTCATAGGCCTAGGGTACTTTACCACAAATCTCAAAGAAAAGTTTGGTTCATAGCAAAATTCCACAAGTGACAAAATACAAAAACTATCAGCAAATACAAGTTTGAAAAAAAGCAATACAGAAAATCACAAAGTCAGCATTTGACATATCAGTAAAGGAGAAAACTCAAAAGAGGGGGGCTTGGCTGTACAAAATCTCAAGCATTTAAGTCTTGGATCACAAGAGAAGCCAAAGTCAGAAAATATACAACAAGTACAGAAAAAGCAAAGTCAGTACAGCAGGCATTGTACCAACTGCAAACAAGCAAAGTCAACCAGCACAACCAGCATTATTTTATCACAGAAAATGGACAAACCAACCAATATAAAAGGGAGCCATACTGTGCACAAAAGGAGGTTTTTGGTTTTGGAAAGCAAGAAGAACATACAGAAAAGATAAAAGTCAAGCCACTATTTTCATCACAAGACCATCAAAGATCACAGTCAACAAGCCACAGTATACCCAAACATAGCAACAAAGGTAATTTCTCAAACTGTTCTCAATTTCCTTTCATAGAAATATACAAAACCCTTACAAAGCATATAGTTTAGGTTTAATTAAAAGCCAAAGGGACAGAAAAACTTGTACAGAAATAAACACAAAGCCATCATTCATTTACCTTAAGAAAGAATCAGCAATAGCATCACTTTCCTTTACAGAAAAGAATATACAGAGATTCCAACCCAAACTGTCAAAACCCTCAAAAATCATTATACAGTTCATACAAACAACACAAACTGTCAAAACCCTCAAAATCATTTCAAGTTCTTTTTCTACAAAATATACAAAGCCAGAATCGCAACAGACAGAGCCAAAACCCTAAGTCAGATCATCATCACCAAAACAGAAGAAAATCCAAGAGACATCATCACTCACATTTTTCTTTTCAGTTTTACAAAGAAAAACATACAAAGTCCACAATACAGAAATATAGAAACCAAGCCTTACAAACAAAGAGCCAAAACCTTCAGAAAAATCATTTATCAAAAACATACGAACTACTCAGAACAACAAATCCTCAAGTTTCAATTTTCCCAAACCAATAATCATCATAAATATATAAGATAAAAATACAGTACTGCATGCAAGATATAAAACCCTAAAAAATTTATCATTATTTCCAAAGAAACTAACCCCTCATAACTAGAAAAGAGATAAGAAAGGAAAGATCTCACCAAATCATGTAGAAGATGCAAACCGGAACCCCTAGGGTTCCGATCGTCCCCTTTTAAATCTAGGCCGAATCTCATGTTTTCTGCAAAAACCAACGCTAAATTAGTAATGAGGAAGAAGAGAGGAAGAGATTGATGTAAAAAAGTTGAGTTTTTGAACCCAGCCGCCGCCGTCAATGCCGCAAGGCGATTTCCAGTGCAGCCTTCTTTTCTTCTCCGGTGGAGGAACTTCAGAGAGTGAGTGAGAGAATCAGAAATGAGAGAGAGAAATGAATCAACAAAATAAGCTACGTCCCCTTGAACCTGATTGTTTTGTCTAAAACAACCAGGCCTTCTCACATTAGGCCCAAAAAAAAATACTGAGCCCAACCCCCTTTGATTCGCTACACCCCCCATCCCCTTTATAATAAAATTTGATTTTTTAGCCATGATTTTTGTGGGCTGAAAGCCCAACAATTTTTTTTTAAAATTTCTTTCTCCAAACACCCTTTTTAATTGTTAACCCTCTTGACTTATTTTTATATATTTTTTTTTCTTTTGATTACTATTATTAATATTATAACAATATTTATTTTTATAAATAAAAAATTTCAAAAAATATTATTTATATTCATGTTTGTTTAATAGACTAAAATATTTTCTTGTTAAAATTCTTTTTTTTAAATTAATTAAATAATTAGATTAGGTTTGTGATTATTATTTATTTAGAAAATTGTTTCTTTAAACTAGTTTCTTTTGCTAACTTAATTTTGATATTTTTTTAATTAATTATTTATTTTTCTCCTAAGTTAATTAAAGTCAAAACAAAATCCATGGCCTTGTTCATTCATACTTGTACATTATATTCATTTCACTTCTTATACATTGTATTTACATTCATTTATTTGTACATTTGATAAATTCGATATGGTTGTAATGGATAATTAGGGTTTTTACTTTCTTGCAAATCCCCACTCATAAATTGTATACCCCCTCCCACAAAGTGTTGTAATAGCATAGTAATCTTTAAATTTCGCAATTTATCGCTTTTATATAACATGCTAGTAATTAGGGTTTGTATGGCAAGATAAAACCAATCAAATAGAAAACCGTAATCCAAGACAAAATCAAGCATGAAAATGACGCACTTGCACACAAGCACCCTTAGGGTTACTCCACTTGGTTGCCTTATACAAAAATGGTCATATTACGTACGCAAGGTATCTTAGCAAAACAAACAAAAACAAGATCATAGTCCCTCGATGACGCTATTCAAAGTTGCCTTACAAAATGATCTTAGTCCCTCAAAAATGCTAAGATACCTTGCAACATTACTAATCATGGTTATACGATGACCCACGCCCGTCCCGTTTACATCCAAAGATAGGGTTGCTTACCAAATCAATGGTAAGACAACAATGTCAAAAGAAAAGAGAATGAACAAGAAATGCATTTGAGTAGGTAGTTTTCTTTTAGTTACTTGCTCCATTTCAAACAAATATCCTTTCTATTTTCAAAATAAACATACACATTTTCAAACATCTTACAAACATTGAAAACATTTTCAAAAAGACAAACATTTTTTATACATTCTTACGAACGAGAATCATTACAAAGATTGCCTAAACAATGGCCTCTTTTACAAAATACTTTCAAAAACCACACAAAACATAATTTCAAACAAAAGCAAGTGATCTAGCAAGTAACTAAGAGCCCATGGAAAACCATGGATGAAAAAGGTGCTAATACCTTCCCTTTTCATAATCTACCCCCCGAACTCAAGAAATAATCTCAAAGGTCTTTCCTGTGCTTTTTCACTTTTCCTTTTGGATAAAAGAAAAGTCGGTGGCGACTCTTGCTAACCGCAACATTTGCAATCAAATGCAAAACAATCAAGTCAGTTCTCCCACCGTATCACACTCATCTCTTGAAGAAATCCTAGTTGATGCTTGAATGGAAAATCCCTAATACCTTGTACTTGAAGCAAACTTTTTAATGAACTTTTACAAATTCTATTTGAAACAAAAGATTTTGAATGAAACTCAAAAGTAAAGTCTTGTAATTCAAGCAACTAAAAGCAAGCTCTTTTAATTAACCCTAAGAAAATTCAATGAAACTAGTGTGGATCCATTGCTTAGGAAGAGAATTTGTCTGATCAATTCTTGAGCCATCTTGAGCGTTTGAGAACCCTAGGAAAACATCTTGAATGAAAACTGGGAGAGAAAATTTTGGAGTACAACAGTAACCATTATTATTTCTAATATAATAACCATTATTATTTCTAATATAATAATCGTATTTTTATCTCACATTGTTATAAGGAATTAATATTTCTAATCTAATACTACCTCCGTTCCTATTTGTAAGAGACAAGTTGTAACTTTGTTTTGGTCCTTTTTATAAGAGACACATTATAAAATTAAATTTTATTAATTGAGAAATCTCATTTATACCCTTATTAAACAACATACAATATTTATCATTATATGTGCATTAATAATTTAAAGAGAACATTCTCTGTCTAGTCCCCATACATGTAAATGAGGTATCTAAAGCCAAACCTATTCAGTTTCCATTGATATTAATGATTTAGAGGGAAAACAAATTCCCCACTAGTTATAAAGGAGGGAACTACTAGTATATTACTCATATTTCAAATAAAAACATGGATATGAACTCTCATCACACTAATGAAAGTACTGAGATTAAAACATCTCAGGCAAGAAAGTGAAAAATCTTTTTGATTTGAATAAGTTTCCCAACACTGAGGATCCATATGAAGGTATTGATATTGTTTAAGAATCAGATATCGAGAGTGAGGAAGAAGGCAGACAACCAGTGTAACGCCCGTAATTTAATTAAATTATTTTTGGAATATTTGTGAAGATGTGTTATAATTAATTGGATTTATTTTATTAAGTGGAGAAATAATATTAGAGATATAATGTTATGTGGTGAAATAATATTAGAAGTGTAATGTGATCGGTGGGAATGAGAACTGACTGTTTTGGAATGCTGGTTCGCGTTTTGCGTTTGTTTTCTCAAAATATTGCGGTAAGCAAGAGTCGCCACTGTATTTTATTTTATCCAACAAGGAAAGGAAGAAAGCACAGAAAAATTCCTTTTTCGAGATGTTTCTCGGGTTCGGGAGGTAGATTATAAAAAGTGAAGGTGTTAGCACCCTTTCTATCCATGGTTATCCATGGGCTCTTAGGTACTTGCTCATTGTGTTTTCAAAATTTTGCTTTTCTTTGTGTTTGTGGGGTTGAAAAGGTTTTTTTTTTAAAGGTGTAAGTGCGAAAAGTTTTGTTTTATTTTAAAAGGAGCAAGTACTTAAGAACCATCTACCTACTTGAAAAAAGGAATTAATTTGTACAAATGTCCTTTAGACAATGCTATCCCACTATTGATGAGTAGGTAGCACCGTCGTTGGAGTTTTCGGGTCAATTCGATTAAGGGACGTGTTGTCACTAAAGCAATGTTAGGACGTCTTAGAGGCAACGCTAATGTCTTAGATCATTTATCCGAGGCAACCATTTCAAGGCAACTATGATCTTTGGACAAGAGGGCGATCTCTAAAACTTCCTATACTCAATGACCACGTTCGAAGGCAACCAAGTGAGGTGTACCCTAAGAGTGGCATGTGCAAGTATGTTATTTCGGTTAATTTATCTTTGTACATGTCATGGGTGAGCTATGTTGATTTTAGGTTAAATATTTGATCTTGTCATGCATTCCCTATTTATCAAACATCTAATAGTTAATAGTTGTGGAATTTAAATTGCGGAAATTAAATCTAAACTATTACAAGGCGTCGGGTATTTACATCGCCAAAAACAAACCCTTTAATTTAAATTGCGGAAGGTAAAAATAAAGCGATAAATAAATAAAGTCCTAATTAAAAGCTATTACATACTGGTAGCAATTACAATATTGGAAATATGGGTCGCGTGCGAGAAAATTAAAACGGTGCATTTTTAGGGTTTTGACCCTTTTTATTAAAGAAAAGATTTTTGCTTATTTTTGAACTAAAAAATTAAATCTAAGTTAATAATTAAATTAATTAATTAATGAAAATATTTTTGGATTTTTTATATTTAAGGAAATAAAAATAAAATGGTTAAAAGTTAGTAAAACCTAATATTCTATATTGATTTTAATTTATTGAAAAAAATATTAAAATTGTACCTAATTAAAAACTAAATTAATTGATTAATATTTATTTGCAAAAATAAAATAATGAAATTAATAAAAATAATATTTTTGTGTTTTTGATTTTATTAAGAAAAAATTATTAATTTGTTAGTGAAATAAATAATAATTATCAAAATAATTAAATAAAAGAAATATAAAGAGAAAAAGAAATAAACCAAATGGGGGGGGGGGGGGTGTTGGGCCTGATTTGAATGTGAAAATAGCAATTCCAAAACCCATTTACTGCAAGCCTACTTTGACTTTCCAGACCACCCACGCGTGTGTTGACTTGGATGTATGGTGGACTTGCAATCTGGGCCATCAGATTTGGCCTGAAGGCCATCTGGCGTCTGGGCCTTTGAGGCATATGGTGGACCATAGCTGATGTAGCACGCTGGAACATCTGCAAGAAAAATGTAACAAATATTGGGGGACCTGGGATTCGAACCCAGGTCCCATTGGATCATGCATTAACGCCTCTGCCTGCTGAGCTATTTGTTCTTTTTGTTAATGAAATAAACAATGAATATTATATGTAAAACAAATAATTATGCCTGAATTAAAAAAAAAAAGCGCGTAATTTTGAATTGGCCAATGAAGACGAGCCACGTCTTCGTCTTCTTCAACAAAACCTGTACTTTTTCCTGCGGATTTGGATCCGCAGCAAAATCCATGGATCGATCCTAAAATAATCTCTAGGCAATGGAAACGAATTTTGGGATCATTATCTTACTTGTCTCTTCCCCCTGAGTTCATTTATACCCATGGTTGGTCTTCATTTTTCCTGTAAAACGAATGCCCAAATACAAGTCTCCAAAACCCTAGGTTCGGGTATGGCGATATAGCTCATGAAAACAAAATTAAATGATACAGAAAGTTCAGAAATTGAATGGCAAGCATGATTATACAAAAAAATTGGCAAAAACATGCAAGAACATGGATTCACGATTTCATGTTCAGAGCTATGTTCAGGACGACTTACAGGGCGTTTCAGGCGGTGAGAGGGCTTGGTTATGATTGCTATAGCTTCAGTGGATTGCAAACAAGAACACCACGTTGAGATTTTGGATTGAATTGACCTCGAAACAAGATTTCGATCTCCACTTTTTCCAAGCTTTTTTCAGTTTTTGTTTGGCCGTTTTTGCAGCTTTCAGGTCATGTATTGTATGTCTTTTGCTTGTACATGTATAATGGAATCAATTAGGTTAAACTTTGGGCCTCCAATCCTTGTGTATTGATGATTCAAGATATGATTTGACCACCATTAACAAAGCTTCCATATTTGTCTCAAATCAAATATTTTGTACATAACATGACATGATTCGGATTTGATTTGGTCCATGATGATAATTGAAGCCTATATCAATCAAAAAGATTCTATTCCATCAATTTTTAGATTTTATTTGAATTAATATTGATTTAAAATGAATTAATTCAATAAAAATTAAATAAAATAGAAAAATTAATGAATGGACATGAAATTGAAGATAGGACACGTGTGTGGTGTGACAAGATCAAATCAAGTGGAAAAAAGTGGGCCCTTTTGTCAAACATTGGAGTTTTGAGGATAGTTGACTTTTGGCAATTTTAGAAAAATGCCCAACTTCAACAATGCATAACTTCTTCAATTTTGAACTTTTGTAAGTTTTCTTGGACTTTTTAGAAACATTGAGATGTCCTCTACCCAACCCTTTTGGTATCATATCATTTTTATATTCCATGCTCAAGTTATAAGCTTTGGAAAAAAAGGTGTTTTTGTTGACTTTCAAAAATGACCTATAATGTCCAAATTTGTAACTTTTTGTGAGAGCATTTCTTGATCTTGGGGTGTGAAGATGGATTGTAGGAAATTGCATCCTCTTGAAAATGAGCTTTTTATGGGTTATTTCTCATAAAGTATGATAAAGTTATGCTTGGTCAAAGTTGAGTTGACTTTTCCTACAAAACCCTAATTTAGCAACTTTTGAATCTTGAGGAATCTTGAGAAATCCTTGATTAATCATGATCAACCCTTGATAAAATGATGAATTATCCTTCAAAATGATAATGTTGGCAAAACATATTGAGGTTTGACTATTTGTAGGTCACAGTTGACTTTTGCCCTAGCACTGTCGATTTTTGGGCCTCTTGAGCAATTGACTGACCAAACTTCCTCTGCAAGGCTTGAAATTTGACATGGATGAACTTGAGAAAATATTAGGACATTTGGAAGAACTTGAAGTCATTTGGATGTAAGGACCTTGATGCAACACAAAACCCTAATTTTGAATTGACTGCCTTAGGAGGTGATTTGATTGTCCAACTCTTGAGCTAACTTGAGTCACTTGGAGATTATTCTTGACATGTCTTGAGAGATATGGGAGGGAAAATTTTGGGGTACAATAGTTTCCCCTGTTAAATTTTCTTAAACCTGAGGATATAGATTGGCTTTCGAGCCTTTCGTGATCCGAAGGTGGAAGATGATTGAACACTAGAGTGCCCAGAAATTTGCAATCGCATGGTGTAGTATCAGCATTGTGATGTCGGGAATGGGCTTACAGATGCCATTTGGAGATTGTTGGTAGGAGGATGGGCTTACAGATGCCATCTGCGGGAGTGTCGATCGCATAAGAGATTCCTTAGCGAGAACTTGCATACCTGTTGTTGTAGAAGATTCCGCTGGGGAAGCCTAACTTTTGTTGAGATTTAGGAACTTTCCTGTACTCCAACTGAGAGAATGCCTCGGCTGAGTCTTAAGAACTTGTCCATAATTCAACTGGGGGGAAACATCTTCATAAAGATCTAGAAACTGTCTGGTCTTCAACGTAGTATACCATTGAGATTGTAGAACTCGTCCACACTTTGACGGAGGAAAACATCAAGATCTAGGAACTGACTAGTATTCAACGTAGTATACCGTTGAGGTTATAGAACTTGTCCACACTATGACATAGGGAAACATCTTCATCAAGATCTAGGAACTGTCTGGTCTTCAACATAGTATACCGTTGAAATTAGAGAACTCGTCCACACTATGACGGAGGAAAACATCAAGATCTAGGAACTGACTAGTGTTTAACGTAGTATACCGTTGAAGTTATAGCACCCATCCACACTATGACGTAGGGAAACATCTTCATCAAGATCTAGGAACTGTCTGGTCTTCAACGTAGTATACCGTTGAAATTAGAGAACTCGTCCACACTATGACGGAGGAAAACATCAAGATCTAGGAACTGACTAGTGCTCAACGTAGTATACCGTTGAGGTTATAGTACTCGTCCATACTATGACATAGGGAGACATCTTCATCAAGATCTAGGAACTGTCTGGTCTTCAACGTATTATACTGTTGAAATTAGAGAACTCGTCCACACTATGACGGAGGAAAACATCAAGATCTAGGAACTGACTAGTGCTCAACATAGTATATCATTGAGGTTATAGTACTCGTCCACACTATGACGTAGGGAAACATCTTCATCAAGATCTAGGAATTGTCCGGTCTTCAACGTAGTATACCGTTGAAATTAGAGAACTCGTCCACACTATGACGGAGGAAAACATCAAGATCTAGGAACTGACTAGTGCTCAACATAGTATACCGTTGAGGTTATAGTACTCGTCCATACTATGACGTAGGGAAACTGTCGAGATTGAGAACCTTATCTGAAATTCAACCGAGGATAATTCAATTGAGATTTAAGAACTGGTCAGGTCTTCGACTAAGTTGAGAACTTAACTGCATCTTTCCTGAAAGGTAAAGGTCAGTCATATGCAATGCATGAGATGGATCAAGCAATGATGTTCTTAACATAAATGAGATTGTATGGTATGATGCGTATATGCATGTATCATGATGTATGAAAGTGTGATGTTTTAGCCGGGGAAAATAAATCCCGGAGCTGCTGGAGAATAGAGTTGAGTTCTTCGTTTCCACTGGGGATGATGAACGAAGATGATTGTTAGAATAAGCCTGCAGGAGAAAATAACTTCGTTGGGGAATAAACTGATGAAGAGATTACTCCGTGGGGAATTATTCTGTGGGGAATTATTCTGCTGAAGATTTTAACGATAAACTCCGCTGGGGATTCCGTTGATAAGCTCTGTTGGGGATTTCAATGATGAACTCCGCTGGGGATGGATTATCGTTGCTGGTGATATTAAATCTGTTGAGGATTGAACTCTTATTCGGGGAAAGAAAGAACTTTGTTGGGGATGATCTTTCAGTTGCGACTTGCTAGGGATAACCCTGTTAGACTTTTGTGGGGATAACCCTCTGAATTTGGCTGGGGAGATTTATTGTATACTCCGCTGGGGGTAAGCTTCCAAAGTCTACTGGGGAAGATGATTCAACTCTGTTGGGGAAGCTCTTTTCAGACCGTGCTGGGGAAATGGCTCCACTGGGGTATCTTGTATTCCACCGGGGAACATTCTTATACTCCATTTAAAGAATATTAAGACTGACGGGGATGCTCTTATACTTGCTAGAGAATATCTTTATACTCCGTTGGGGAATATTAAGATCTTCTGGGGATACCAAGCCTTTTTAGGGCTGATGGTAGATTAACTCTGCTTGGGGAGAGTATTGTTGATTCATCCGTAGTTGCAAGTTTCAACTGAGAGAGCTATCATTAATGTCTTACCCTGCGGGGAGTGGAGGTATCTTAGCCATATTCTTCAGCTGAATACACCTTGGTACTTGGTGGACAGAGAAACTTGTACAGTTCGGACAATTCTTATTTGCCCCTGTTTCTACTATTACCAGTAATTCATCTTTCGTTTCGCATGTAAATATTTATGAGCAGCAATTAATGTCAAATTCATATATCAAAAATGAACATTGGACGTTCTTTGCAAAACAAAACAGATAAAGGAAAAACAGTTTGAAATTTCTTTGAAAATGAATTTGTATTGATTTTGAAGTTTGGCCTGTAAATAGGCGTTTTTATACAAGAGGTTGACGTCCTAGTAAGAGAACGCCTCCGAATAAATAGAATTTACACAATTTGTAAAAAGAAACAAAACAGCTATGTGAATGATTCCACTGGGTTCCAACTCCACTATTGCCTTTATGTCCTCAAGCATCTCATCACTTTGCTACTAGTTGAAGATGAATCAGGTTGATTAGTGCCGTCCGAGCTTGATAGTCGATACCGGAGTCCGGATGCAAGGTGATCCAATGAGACATAATGTTACGATTTAATCCCTAATTTTTGCCTGGACCGCCCTTTCGGGTTTTCAGTCCATCGGGATACCCTTTTTTGCCCAAGCCGCCTTTTCAGGTTTTCGACCTGCCGGGTGTACATATTTTTTCATTTTCATCCCTTATTTTTGCCCGAACCCTTTTGGTTCGCCGGGAAGCCCTTATTTTTGCCTAGGCCAGTCAACCTAACGGGTCTTTGATTATGCGTAGTATCTTTTCACTATGTCTGCATTGACGGGGTGAGGAAGGTCGTCACCATCCATGGTGGTTAGAATCATAGCTCCGCCTGAGAAAATGTTCTTAACCATAAATGGCCCTTCGTAAGTAGGGGTCCAGTTGCCCCTGGGATCACCTTGAGGTAAGATGATGCGCTTGATAACCAGGTCCCCAACTTGATACTCTTGTTGCCTGACTTTCTTGTTAAATGCCTTGATCATCCATTTTTGGTACGTCTGACCATGACAAATAGTAGTAAGTCTCTTTTCGTCGATTAGGTTTAGCTGATCAAGCCGGGTCTGAAACCAGTCATCTTCACTCAAACCTGCATCCTTCATGATTCGAAGAGAGGGTATCTGAACTTCAATAGGCAAGACTGCCTCCATGCCATAAACCAAGGAATAGGGTGTTTCCCCTGTTGACGTCTGTGCTGAGGTACGGTACCCATGAAGAGCAAATGGTAACATCTCGTGCCAATCTTTGTATGTCACCGTCATCTTATGCACAATCTTCTTAATGTTCTTATTAGCTGCTTCTACAGCCCCATTCATCTTCGGCCTGTAGGGAGAAGAGTTGTGATGTTGTATTTTGAATTGCTCGCAGAGCTCAGTGATCATTTTGTTGTTGAGATTGGTACCATTGTCCATAATGATCCTCTCTGGTACGCCATACTGACAGATCAGGTTGTGCCGAATGAACCGTGCTACGACATTCTTGGTTACAGTAGCAAAAGAAGCTGCTTCAACCCACTTCGTAAAATAATCAATTGCTACCAGAATGAAACGATGCCCGTTGGATGCCGTAGGTCTGATCTCGCCGATCATATCAATGCCCCACATTGCAAAAGGCCAAGGTGCCGTCAAGACGTTCAGAGGAACTGGAGGTATGTTCACCTTATCAGCATAGACTTGGCACTTGTGACATGTCCGAGAATGTTGATAACAGTCAAATTCCATTGTGGACCAATAATATCCTTCCCGAAGGATTTTCTTTGCCATAGTGTGTCCACTGGAATGAGTTCCGAAAATACCTTCATGTAGATCTGCCATGATCCTTTCTGCTTCATTCTTATCCACACAATGCAGTAAAGTCGAATCATGGTTACGTTTGTAAAGAATGTCATTGCTGATGAAGAAATTCACTGCGAACCTCCTCAAAAACTTCTTGTCATTAACAGATGCACCCTCGGGGTATTCTTGAGCTTCAAGATACCTCTTCACCTCATGATACCAGGGCTTTTCTGTCACCTCTTCAGTATCAAGATCACAACAATGTGCAGGTTCGTCTAATCTTTCAATAATGATCCGGGGAGCCTCGTTGTCCCAATTGACTTTGAACATAGAAGACATCGTAGCCAACGCGTCCGCCAACTGATTCTCCTCTCTAGGGAAGTGTTCAAAGGTTATCTCCTCGAAATGGGGAAGCAATGTCAACACATACTCCTTGTAAGGGATAAGATTTGGGTGTTTCGTATCCCACTCACCTTTGATCTGACTGATCATGAGAGCGGAATCTCCGAAGACACTCAGAAACTTAATCCTTAGGTCAATTGCTGCTCGCAGACCCATGATGCACGCCTCATACTCCGCCATATTGTTGGTGCAGTTGAAACATAGTCGGGCGGTGAATGGAGTATGAGAGCCTTTAGGAGATATGATCACGGCGCCAATGCCATTACCCAAAGCGTTCGAAGCTCCATCAAATTACATAGACCATCGGGATCCTTCCTCAGGTCCTTCATCTGGTCCAGGTGTCTCACAATCAGTTACCAACATGATATTCTCATCCGGAAATTCAAAGTTCATAGACTGGTAATCATCCACTGCCTGATGTGCCAAATGGTCTGCCAACACACTTCCTTTGATTGCCTTTTGAGTTGTGTATTGGATGTCATACTCAGTCAAGATCATTTTCCATCTTGCTATTCTTCCGGACAAGGCAGGCTTCTCGAAGATATGCTTGATTGGATCCATCTTTGATATCAACAGAGTAGTGTGAGTCAACATATACTGTCTCAACGGGCGAGCAGCCCATGCCAAAGCGCAACAAGTTTTCTCAAGCAGTGAGTATCGGGTCTCACAATCGATAAAATTTTTGCTAAGGTAATAAATAGCATGCTCTTTTCGGCCAGACTCGTCATGCTGACCCAGCACACTCCCCATTGAGTTATCAAGCACTGTCAAGTATAAGATCAAAGGTCTCCCTTCAACTAGTGGCATCAGAATGGGTGGTTCTTAGAGATACTCCTTGATCCTTTCAAAAACGGCCTGGCATTCATCGTTCCAACATACCACCTGATCTTTCTTCAGTAGCTTGAAGATTGGCTCACAAGTAGCAGTTAGGTGCGAGATGAATCGGGCAATGTAGTTCAGTCGTCCCAGAAAGCCTCTGACTTCTTTCTCTGTTCTGGGAGCTGGCATCTCCTGTATAGCTTTCACTTTTGCCGGATCCACTTGAATACCCTTGTCGCTCACGATGAAACCCAGCAGTTTACCAGATCTCACCCCGAAGGTGCACTTATTCGGGTTTAACCTTAGCTTGTGCAACTTCAGCCTGTCAAACAGCTTCTGCAGATGGTCAAGGTGTTCTTCCTCAGTCTGGGATCTTGCAATTATATCGTCAACGTATAATTCAATCTCATGATGGATCATGTCATAAAATAAAGCAACCATGGCACGCTGATACGTTGCCCCAGCATTCTTTAGTCCAAAAGGCATAACCTTGTAGCAAAAGGTACCCCACTGAGTAACAAAGGTTGTCTTCTCCATGTCTTCAGGAGCCATCTTGATCTGATTATAACTGGAGAAACCATCCATAAAGGAGAATACCTTGTGCTGAGCAGTATTGTCAACCAGAACGTCGATGTGAGGTAAAGGGAAATCATCCTTGGGGCTTGCCCTGTTCAAATACCTGTAATCAACACACATTCGGACCTTACCATCCTTCTTCGGCACAGGAACCACATTGGCCACCCACTGAGGGTAAGAAGTAACTGCTAGAAAACCAGCGTCAAACTGTTTCATAACTCCAACCTTGATTTTCTCAGACATCTCTAGGCGCATCCAGCGGACCTTCTGTTTTACCGGGGGACAGTCTTCCTTGGTAGGCAGGCGACGAACCACAATATCAGTGTCCAAACCAGGAATATCTTCGTAAGACCAGGCAAAGATCTCAACATAGTCATGCAGCATCTGAATCAACCGTTGTTTCACACTTAGCCCCAGATTTGCACCGATCTTGACTTCTTTCCTGTCTGTCTCAATACCCAAATTCACTGATTCCACCGGCTCTTCGTGTGGCTGAATAACCCTCTCTTCCTGGAGTAGCAGTCTTGCAAGTTCACCAGGCACCTCGCAATCATCTTCACCTTCGTCTTCGGCTAAGTTGATCGGATTTTCGAAGTCATAACTGGCAGTAGCAGAGTCGTTACCAGTGAGATCCATAGTAGATGTGGACCTGTATATGTGAGTGTGTGTAAAATAGCTGTTTTGCAATATATAATAAAGAAAAACAAGGAGCGCAAAATTTGAAATACAAAAAACGTCCAATGCTTTTATTAATGATATATGAGAATGACACACATAAGCCCTCACAAATGAAGCCACGATGCCCCGGGTAAGACATCGGGCCGTAAAGTTTAAAACATTGTCTGTTACAAATTCAAAACAAAAGTTTCATTACTAGGTAACAAAAGTAATAGGGATGGAGTCCTTTGCTTTCCAGTTGCTTGGTCCACCGTCGGTCGTAGGATAGATCCAACTGTCGAGTTCAGACTCTTCCACATCATCTTCAATGGCATTCACTCCCGATTTGCTGATGAACACAGGAGGTCTTCCGATTCGTGCATTCCGAACAGCCCTTTGAGCTTCTGCAGTGAAACCCAAACCAAACTTGTTAGTCTTTTGTGTAAAATCAGGAAGTCGGCCCCAATTTGCACACCCACCTTTCTCAACAACAGCCCGGGCATCCTTTAAGGAGGCCATCTTCATAGGAGAATCTTCAACCCCGGTCTCATCTGATGCCAGTGTCTGGGGAACCTCTTCAAAATGCTGGAACGGGGTCTCAATGAACTCCCCATCCATTTCTACATATCGGAACGAGTTGACGTGGCTGACCATGTACTCTTCCTCCTCTTGTATTGTCACAATCTTCCCTTTGACCGGATACTTCAACTTCTGGTGGAGCGTTGAGGTTACGGCCCCAACTTTGTGGATCCATGGACGACCCAGCAAACAAGAATAAGATGGCCGAATGTCCATCACATAGAATGTATAATTGAAGACCTGAGAACCAACCTTGATTGGGATATCAACCTCTCCATGCACCATCCTCTTAGACCCGTCAAAGGCCCTGACAACAATGTTACTTGGTTTCAGCTCCAACCCTTCACAATCCAACCGGTCTAGAGCTTTCTTCGGCAAAACATTCAACGAGGAACCAGTATCTACCAATACATGTGCAAGAGTAGTGCCCCTGCATTCAATGGAGACATGCAAGGCATCGTTGTGATTCTTCCCCTTAGCAATCAAATTGGCGTCAGAGAAACCCAAACCATTATCAGCAGTTAAATTGGCCACGCAATCTGTAAACTGATCAGCTGATGTCTCTTGTGGAACGTGGGCAGTCTTCAAGAAGGTAATCAGGGCCTTGGCATGGGCCTCTGAGCACAGCAATAGAGACAACATAGAAATCTTGGATGAGGTTTACCCCAGTTGCTCAACTACATTATAGTCACTCTTTTTAATGATCTTCGGGATCTCTTCCATCTCTTGCTTAGAAGCTTCAACAGTAATTGTCTTGGGTGCCTCCGTCTGGGCAGGAACATCAGTGGTGATCCCTTTGCCCCGAGCGTCAGACGAATCGGCGACAAGGGTAAGAATAGTAACTTGGTCAGTAATAGTAGTAGGTACACTGGCAGGTGTAATAACAATAGGTCTTCGGGTTGTTGGTGGAGCAATATCAGGTGAGAAAAGTCTTCCGCTGCGGGTGACTTTAGCAGGTCCAATAATGTTGCTGATGTCAGTATCAGCATCCAGCTCTTGCTTAACTCCATGAAAATAAACATCAGCCCCATAGTGCCAAGGGACAGCTTTATCAGAGGTGTAGGGGATGGGCCCCGAAACAGTGATGATCACAGGTGCGATTCGTGGAACGGATGTAATCCTAACAGGCTTTCTCGAGGGAGCCTTGGAAGAATTGTTGAAAATGGTAATGATGGCAACTTCTTCAGAATGAATTACGGGAACAACAGTCTTCTCGAACAGAATTTCTTTACTATCCATCAGGCGTTGGATACCTGACTTCAAGAATGGGCAACCGGTAGGTAAAATAGAACACATATGGAAACCTTCGTCACAACCCAGAAATAAACCGGCTAGCAAAAGGTTCTTCTTCACAGTCAACAGAGGGGTAACAATTTCATCCACAGAAACTACAAACAAGTCTTCTTCTAGAGCATTTACTCCATGCTTGGGCATAGGAGCAGTTACAACATTAGGCCTCTCGGACGCCTCAAACTCAATCTCATTCTCATCAATTAGGTCTTGTACCTTGTTCTTCAAAACCCAACAATCATTTGTATTATGCCCCGGGCTATCAGAGTGAAAAGCACAGCGGGCATTAGGGTTATACCTCGGTGATGTGGTATTTGGACTCTTCGGGGCTTCCTTTAGAACCACCAGATAAGTCTTCAGCAACTGTGGCAGAATCTGAGATAAAGTCATGCTGAGACAGGTGAATTGCCTTCGAGGTCTCTCATCCTTTTGTTGATTGTTATGATGCGGAGCACCAACAGATTTTGAAATAACAACCGCATTAACAGCTTGGCGGTGTTCGGGTCTATTCTGTCTTCTTGCACTGTAGACAACACCGGACTCTTTCTTAAATGGCTTCTTCTCGGCGCTTGATGAGGAACCCTTCTGTATCTTCCCAGCCTTAATACCAGCCTCAATCCTCTCACCAGTCAAAATAAGATCTGTAAACCCATATGAAGAGCTTCCAATCAAGTGGTTGAAAAATGGACCAGACAGGGTCCCTAGAAACATATCAACAAGTTCCCGATCAGCTAAGGGTGGTTGTACTCTTTCGGCGAGGTCCCTCCACTTCTGAGCATAATATTTAAATCCTTCACTCGTTCCCATTGACCTACCCTGGAGTTGGGTACGCGTAGGAGCGAGGTCGGAGTTGTACTGATACTTCCTGTAGAATACAATTGCCAAATCTTCCCAGTTGCGGATACTGGCTCCGTCCAACTGATAGAACCACTCAAGCTGAGTCCCTGAGAGACTATCTTGAAAGAAATGGATCCATAGGTTCTTATTAGCAGTGTAAGGCTGGATCTTCCTCACATATGACCAGAGGTGCAGCTTCGGACAAGAAACTCCGTCATACTTAGCAAAGGCTGGTGCCTTGAATTTGTGGGGAATCACCACCCCAGATGATAGACCTAGATCTCCGAAGTCCAGACCAGGTACCTTTTGAACCTCCATAGCGCTCAATTGGTCTTCCAGTTGTTTGTATCTATCCTCAGCAGGAGGATACTGTTCTTCATCATAGTCTGTCTCGTTGTCGGAGACCACAGGGCTAGGAGCCCTCCTTTCTTGTGGACTATCTTTCCCTCCAGATGAGGTGGTCAGATCAACTTCATTCTGAAGCCTGTTTCCAAAGTTGTTCCCCGTGTTGAACAGGATGGTCCTCTTCTTCTTCTTATTCTTCTCTTTCAGAATCAGGGTCTTCAGGTCCTGCTGACCCTTAGCTAGATTCATGAACAGCTCTTGAAATTGGGCATTCTGGGCCTGGAGGGCCTTGATAGCTTGCTCAGTTGAAGGTTCAGTAGACATGACGAGTGCTGAAATAAAAAGCGAAGAAGATAAGAGACCTGTAATGGGTGCCTGTTTATGAAGTGCATGGGATGAAATGCGCATGATTTATGATTTCGAAGACAATCAGGATTCAAATTTGTAAACAAGAAAGGAAACACACTTTATTAGATAAACTTTAGAATTCAAATTGTTCAACTGATGCCCTCAGGGCGTTACAAAAATGGAAATACTGAAAAGTAAATAAAAACTGGAAAGGAAATCATCAAAAATCCATCAATGCTCCCATGGTCTCTTCTTATCAGTGCAGACATAGTCGTTGAGAATCCGCTCATTCTCTAACAGCCTAGTCAACCTCTGGATCTTTTGCTCCTGCTCATTGAACTTCTCCCGATAAGAATCCCGTTCTTCCCGCAGTTGCATCCAAGATCTCTTCAGTGCCCCAATGTCAGTGGGCATATAAGGATGGAGAATGGTTGGAAGAACCCCTTCTTCATTAGCAACTTCAAGAGTGACAGGCCGGACAGCTTCATATGGCATACCCATCTTTTGGGCACGGATACGGACCCATATGAGATATGGCTCCATCGGGAGTGAAGTCTTTGGACCTAACTCATATGGATCAGATTGGTGAACTCTATCCCAAGCCCTTATGAATCTGCGACGCTGCTCGTCGCTATCCCCTTGAAAATCAAAGATGATATGAGGCATTAACATCTCATGAGGTCCTTCTCTTCTGGCTCTTCCAAACTGGCGGAGAGCTAGGCATGGGTTGTAAGAGATTCCTCCATGGGTTCCTAACAGTGGAACATTGGGATACTCCCCACAGCGATCAACGATAGTCACCTCATCCATACCCTTGAGAGTCCAGATAATGTCATTATGAGAAAGAGACATCACCCTATAAGCCCAGCCCATTCCTTCTTTGTTCTTCAGCACTGACTTGGGGAGGTGCGAAATAAACCACCTCGGCAATAATGGAGCACAGCATATTAAGGTTCCCCGCTTTCGGGCAGTACGAGCATAGAGCTGATGAAGAATGTCACCCAAGAGAGTGGGTACAGGGTTCTGAGAGATGAAGATCTTTATCGCATTCACATCAACAAAAGTGTCAGGATTCGGAAACAATACCAAGCCATAAATCAGAAGAGCCAGAATATCCTCGAACGCCTTAAAGTCTAGGCTATCCCAGAAGTAGTTAGCCTTGCCAACCAAGAACTTAGTCAGAAATCCTTTTGCTCCACTCCTAGTCTCCCAATTAGCCATTACCTCCTCTTTAGTCAAATAAAGGGCTGTAGCAATTTCTTCGGGCCTAAGGGTCTTCTCCCAACCAGTAAACGGGGTCTGCTCCAGAACAGAGATACTGAGCAGCTCAGAGAACTCTTCTAGGGTGGGAACCAGCTGATAGTCTTGAAAAGTAAAATAATGGTACAGCGGATCATAGAACTGAACCAGGACACTCATCATCTGCTCGTCCAATTTGGAGGTGACCAAACTGAGAAGAGAACCATGCCTCCTGATGAAGGAAGTAGTGTCAGGCATCTTGGCAACCAACTCTTTAAGCAATGTAGGGACTTGGACAAAGTTGATCTGGATGGTATTCTTACGCATGGGCATCATGATGACCTACAAAACAGAACAAAGATGAATCCCTCATGTCTTTGAAATATGTTATTCCTTATGCAAGATGTGTGCAATGTTATGATGTCATGATGTCATGATAGTAAGCACACCACAAGTATTCACAAAAATCAAACATGGTAAAGGCACACAAGTCACACAGAGAGCCCTTAGATTTCAGGCTGGCATGGAGCTTAGGTACTACCCTCTTTCAGTTCAGTTGGTTTAAACATGTTCTAAAAATAATAATCGGGTTCTAGAGGATCTCAATATCACTGACTACCCTCAATCGGTCATAATTCGAGTTTAGCAACCTTTTCTTGCGGCCGAAATCATCCGAGAGTTTAGTCTCAATGAGTGTAGCATACTGCTACTATTCTATGGCCAAGTTGGTCAATTTAAGGTTCTAAGGTCAGTTGGTGCTTAATGACCCCTTAGAATACCCATATTCTCCTCTTTCCAATACAAGGGATATCGGTACAGACTAAAGTGCCACACCAACGTAGCTACTGCTTCAACCGTGTCGGTCTATGCTGGACAGTTCCCTCACAGTTTATTGCTACTTACCTAAAGGGTATCCCCAGATCCCGGTTAGGATCTATAGAAACTTCGATACAAGCCCACAAATATAAATCATATAAAGCATACAATTGAAAACACAATGATCTAATCCTAAGGTACACCTCACTTATAAATATTCCCCAACAGAGTCGCCAGTTCTGTGATCGGTGGGAATGAGAACTGACTGTTTTGGAATGCTGGTTCGTGTTTTGAGTTTGTTTTTACAAAATGTCGCGGTAAGCAAGAGTCGCCACCGTCTTTTATTTTATCCAACAAGGAAAGGAAGAAAGCATAGAAAAATTCCTTTTTCGAGATGTTTCTCGGGTTCGGGAGGTAGATTATAGAAAGGGAAGGTGTTAGCACCCTTTCTATCCATGGTTATCCATGGGCTCTTAGGTACTTGCTCATTGTGTTTTCAAAATTTTGCTTTTCTTTGTGTTTGTGGGTTTGAAAAGGGTTTTTGTTTGAAAGGTGTAAGTGCGAAAAGTTTTGTTTTGTTTTAAAAGGAGCAAGTACTTAAGAACCATCTACCTACTTGAAAAAAGGAATTAATCTGTACAAATGTCCTTTAGACAATGCTATCCCACTATTGATGAGTAGGTAGCACCGTCATTGGAGTTTTTGGGTCAATTCGATTAAGGGACGTGTGGTCACTAAAGTAATGTTAGGACGTCTTAGCGGCAACCCTAATGTCTTAGATAATTTATCTGAGGCAACCGTTTTGAGGCAACTATGATCTTTGGACAAGAGGGCGACCTCTAAAACTTCCTATACTCAATGACCACGTTCGAAGGAAACCAAGTGAGGTGTACCCTAAGAGTGGCATGTGCAAGTGTGTTATTTCGATTAATTTATCTTTGTACATGTCATGGATGATGTTGTACCCCAAAATTTTCCCTCCCATATTCTTCAAGGTTTATCAAGAATCATCTTTAAATGGTTCAAGATTGATCAAGGGTTGCACATTCCAACTGCCTCCTAAGAATCATCTCCTAAGCCAGTCAAAATTAGGGTTTTGGTTCTTGCAAGGAAGTTGAGGTTTTCAATGGCTCAATCAAGTCCCATAGGCCTATATACATTTTCAAGCATCTACATGTCAAGTTTCAAGGCTCACAGGGTCAAGTTGCACAGTCAAAAGCCTTATTTGCTTCACAATCAACTGTAGGGGTAAAATGGTCATTTTACAGTCAAAAGTCAGAATTTTTGGTCAACATCTTATTTTGAAGCCACAATCATCATTTTATCAAGTCTTGATCATGATTCCACAAGAATGGCTCAAAAATCATCAAAGATGCAAAAGTTGCTATTTTTGGACAGTTGAAAAGTCAACTGTAATTTGACCAGGGCATAACTTTTTCATGGTTCATCAGAAAAATCCCATCCAATGCTCATTTTTAAGGGGATGACATTTCCTACAACTCATCTTCACATTCCAAGTCCAAGAAATGCTCTCACAAAAAGTTATCAATTTCAACATTATAGGTCAATTTCAAAAGTCAACAAAAAGGCATTTTAAGTCAAAGACCATAACTTGAGAAATCCAAATGACATGGGACCAAAGGCATTGGTTAGAGGACTTCAAGACCTTTCTAAAATGTCCAAGAACATGTTCATATGATCAAAATTGAGCAAGATATGCATTGGATAAGTTGGGAAATTTTTGTGAAATGGCAAAAGTCTACTATCCTTAAAACTTCAATTTTTGACAAAAGGGCCCACTTTCTTCCACTTGATTCAGCCTTGTCATACCACCCACGTGTCCCATGATTAATTTCAAGACCAAACATTTATTTTTCCATTTTTATTTAATTTTTATTGATTTAATTCATTTTAAATCCATAATAATTCAAATAAAATCTAAAAATTAATGGAAGGGCATCTTTTTGATTTGGACAACTTTCATATACCACATGCCAGCTACCAAATTCGTGCTAGGGCTATTTTGTGCATGAAATCTTGGTTTTGCTTCAAAGATGGAAAGGTCTTTAATGGTGGTCAACAAGAATCTCCAAAACTTAATTCCATGGATCATTGGCCCAGCTGCTGACCTAATTCTATCCCCATATATGCACACAACATAACCCTAATGCCATTCACGTACAAAACTGCTACAAAGAGCCATAACCAATTCCAAAAAAATATCAAAAAAACTCAAAACTGAATTCAACCTTCCAGGCCAATTCAAAGCCTTAGAGCGATTCAAACATATTGCTGGAGGTCTCAGGGTTGATTTGGGATCAAAACCACGTGCTAGAACTCAAGAAACGCGCAAGAACAGTCCCTTGGTTTGTCACTTTTTTTCAGAATTGCATCTCACAATTCATGCATATTTAACCTCTTTTGTTGTTTGTTTTATGTTCAAAGAATTTAAGTGAATCTTTTGGTGTGGTTCAATTGGATTAAAACGCCCTAGAACAGGAATCACCATGGACGTTTTCTAGGGTTTTCAAACTCTGGATTTGGGGGTTTGCTCTATAGGAAAAATTGGACCTTGGGACGCATATGGTTGAATTCGTCAAGGCCAGACGAATCCAACCCAACCCTCGCGAACAATTTCTGATCATCACACGCCTGTTCGCTGTTTTTGGTCATGCCATATTGTGGGGGTTAAAAACCCCCGTTATTTGATTTCTTTTTTTCAGGTTTCGGGAAGGAGACGAAGGACGTGGAAGCATATGGTTGGAACGTTCAAACAAACGCGCGCTTTTTTTCCAATTTCCAGCATAATTGATCTTTTCATATATTATTTTCATTATCCATTATGTAAACAAATGCAGGCGCATGGCTTAGTGGTTGGTGATCTGTCTGGCAAGTATTGGGACCTGGGTTCGATCCCCAGGTCCACCCAAATCCCTTGTTTCTACTTTTCCTAACGCATTCACCTGCAGGCTGTTGAATATTGTCCACTATGCTCCTCTTTCATCCTAACGCCAAGTGTCTTCAAGGCAGATCCAAAGGACAAAAGATGATGGATACCATGTTCTCCAATCAAAGCATGCGTAGATAATTTCCAGAAAGACAAACGTGGCTTACAATTTGATGGGCCTGAAATTGCCAAACTCACCTCCAAGCTGGCCCAGCACCCCTGGTTTATTCTTTTTTGTTCATTCCTTTTTTATTATCTTTACTAATTATTATTATTAATTACTATTATTATTATCTAACTAACAAATAATTAATTTTTCACAATAAAATTCAGAAAAACCTAAAAAAACATTTTTATTAATTTCAATCACTTTTTTTTGTAAATAAATTCTAAATATAGTTAATTAGTTTAATTAGGCATTTTTAATCTTTTTCTTAATAAATAAAATTAGTCTAGAATTAGGGTTTTGAAGATTTTAATTCCTTTTATTTTATTTTCATAAAAAACATAAAAAACACAAAAACATTTTTTCTTTTAATAAATTAATTAATTAGTAATTAGGTTTAATTTCATTAATTGCAAAAAAAGGGACAAAATTCAATTCTTTCTCAAAAAAAGGGTCAAAACCCTAAAGACGTCCCGATCCAAATCTTTCGCGCGCGTATTTATTTTTTAATTCATTATTTTGTATCTGCTCAGGAAATGTAATAGTTAATTAGAACTTTATCGCTTTTATTTATTTTCCCACATTTATTTCCAAACGGGTTTTTGTTTTTGGCGATGTATAGACCCGCGCCTTGTAATAGCGTAGATTCATATTTCCGCAATTTATTTTCCGCACTCTTAACTGTTAATATGCATGAAAGACTTGTATGACAAATAAAATCAATCTGTAGCTCACAAATGACATGTACAAGATAAACATAAACTGAAACAACACACATGCACATGCCACTCTTAGGGTACGCCTCACTGGTTGCCTCGAAGGTGGTCGTCAAGTATAGGGTGTCTTAGAGGTCGCCCTCCTGTCTAAAGATCCAGTTGCCTCGAAACGGTTGCCTCGGATAAAAAGGATCTAGGACATTAGGGTTACCGCTAAGGCGTCCTACCATTGATTTGGTGACCACACATGTCCTTTAATTGAATTGACCCGAAACTCCAACGACGGTACTACCTACCTCTCAATGGTGGGATAGCACTGTCTAAAGGACTCTTACACAGCCTAATTCCTTAGAGTAGGTAGATTCTCCTGGGTACTTGCTCTTTCAAACAAACAAAACAACTTTTCGCACCTACACTTTCAAAAGGTTTTCAAACAAATATTTCATACACTCTTGAGGACAAATACAAGAGTTACTTAGAAATTTTTCAAACGGAACTTTTTTTTTTCACAACCCATGCACACTTGAAAAACAAACAATTTTTGAAAACATAAGAGCAAGTACCTAAGAGCCCGTGGATAACCACGGATAGAAAGGGTGCTAACACCTTCCCTTTCTATAAATATACCTCCCGAACCGAGAAACATTCTCAAAGAAGGAATTTTGCTGTGCTTTTGTCCTTTCCATGTTGGAGAATATAAAAGACGGTGGCGACTCTTGCTTACCGTGACATTTCGCGAACCAGCTTTACAACAGTCAGTTCTATTTCCACCGATCACAGAACTGGCGACTCTGCTGGGGACTCTTATAAAGTGAGGTGTACCTTAGGATTAGACCACTCTTATGTTTTCAATTGCCTGTTTTGATTGCTTTAATATTGTGGGCCTGTTTTGGGAGTTTCATAGATCTTAACCCGGATCTGGGGGATACCTTTTAGGTAGCAACAAACTGTGAGAGAACTGTGCGGGGTATACCGACACGGTTGAAGCAGTTGTTACGTTGATGTGGCACTTTGGTGAGTACCGGTAACCCTTGAGTCAAGTCAAGGAGAGTACGGGGCCGCCGCGTGGTGTCGCGAAGCATCAACTAACCTTAGGAACCTTACTTGACCATCCTGGCCTCTTTAGGGTAGTGAGATGACCGACTTTGGTGCAGTCCGAAGTTGGTAGATACTCGATACTACACTCATTGAGGGTTGTTTTCTTGGAATATTTTGATCGCCAGTTCAGTGGCTAAATCAAAACAATGAACATAGAAAGCAACCCAATGATATTGAGCTCCTTAGAACCCGGTTACTTTTGATAGGACAAGTTTTGAACCCACCAACTTCAAGAGGGTAGTACCTGAACTTCATGTTGGCCTAAACTCTAAGGGCTTTCTGGTGTGACTTGTGTGCCTTAAAACTTGAACTACTTGCATACTTGTTATCTAACAACACGAGTTCCTTGCAGGTTTTGTTTACAGTCCTTAATTAGGGCTCATAACAGGGTTTACTTACATCACTCCATGCATAGCATAACATCATACTATTGCATGCATCCTGCATAAGGACTAACCCATTTCAAGGATCTCAAGGGTCTGTGATGCAGGTCATGATGAACCAACTGTCCAGCAAGGGGCAAAAGGAGATTTATTTTCCTCTAGCCAAGGTTGATGACCTGAGTCAGGGGCTATGACCCACTCGATATGGTGAGCCTTGACTCTTGAAGAAGGACTCTCAACAATATGCAGTGCCTTCCATCAAGCTACAAAATTCACATTCTAACAATCTTCTGGTTTACCCCGCGAGATCCTTGAAAACATTGCATGCATACACATCATTGCATAACAGGTACCCTTGTACAGGTCACTTACCTTCTTCGCTGTTTATTTCAGCAATGGATTCCCAACAAGACAACCAGGATCTTCATGCTCAAGAGACCCGGTTCGGGGAGATCCTCCTAAATCTATCCAAGGGGCAGGAAGAGCTGAGAACACTCCTCATGGGGACTTTGGTCAGGAACAGTCCAGAAGACGATAAAGACGAACGGCTGAAACAACTGCAAGCTGAGGTGGATACAATGAGGACTCAGATGTTGGGGCAAATGGCTCTTATCCAAGGCTTGGCTCAGGAGCAAGAAGAGTTGAGAACCATGTTCAACCAGCTTCACCAAGAGAGATACAACATGAAGCAAACAGTCCAAGTCAGGGACCAGGTCATTGATCAGCTTCCAAGGGGACAAGAGTCTGGTATGGTGAAGAATAGACCTCTCCAAATTGCTACCACTTCACAGGTCCAACCACAACCTTGCCCAGAGCAACGGGTTGATCAGAGTAAGCCCCGAAGGCAATTTACCAAGCTCAACACGTCGCTGTCTCAAGCTTTACAACACCTGTTGAGGTTGAATTTGGTAACTCTAAGGGCTCCTCCCCGGAATCCCAACATCTCTGCTCCTACTTATCATCCCAATAGAAGATGTGCATACCACTCTGATGGTCCGGGACATGACACAAACGACTGCTGGTCTCTGAAGAACAAGATCCAGGACCTAATTGATGAAGGAGCAATGGAATTCCCCCAAGATGGCCAGGCTGAATTCTTCTACTATCGCTGCAAAGGTCACCATTTGAAGTGACAAGTCCTGAGACGAGAAAGCTTTTGTTCATTCGAATGTTCAAGTTGTATTTTTCTTTGATTGTTCAAACATTATTGTCATGACAAACCTTTTTATTTCATTAATGTATCGCATATGTCTGTTTTGAATTAATCCATTCGTGTTCACTATATTCAAAATTGCTTTTATTGTTTGATGTTCAACTCTTGATCTAAAATTCTAAGCCTTTTGAGGGAGGATGACGAAAACGATACCATAATCTACAGTATGCTTTTGAACAGACCCCGCTGATGAGGTACAAGCATTGTTTCAATTCCTAAACACTGGAGTTATAAGGAAGATAATCCCTCGTCAACCCCTTCGAGCCAAAGAAGTAGGAGTTTTTCTTTTCACAAAAAAATTAAAACCCTTAATCATAACCTGGGGCAGGGTAGTTCTCTCAATTGATCCAGGTGCACAATGAACGGCATCAAAGGAGTCCTTCCAAAACAAAAGACAGTGATGGTTCTCTATAATCGTCAGGACGGGAAGTCATTATTTCAAAAACAAAAGCCCAACAAGTCAAAACCTATGAAGGAGACTTACAAAACTGGGGCATCCCGCTGACTGTAATCACAAAAGAAACAGTTCAGGCAAAAAACATGGATAACGAAATCAAAAAGAAAAGAGGTCCTACAAACCCTAAACAAAAAAGAAATGGCTGCCTATTCAAAATAAACTGTCAATATCCGAACCATCACCATAACATCAGGACAAAGACTCAAACAAGGTCTAATGCACGATCAACTGAGTTTAGGATTGAAGAACATCACGAAGAACGGGTGGGTACAAATAAAATTTGAGCCTTTATCCTTTGTTTCTTAAACCGTGAACCAGGCCACGCTACAACCCTTAAAAGTCCTAGCTGAAGCATGGGTTAGTTCGAAAGAATACTGTTACGAAAGGTATCCTGACTCCTTAAGGCTTGGGGTAAAATAACGAGTTGACATCACAGTTTACAAAAAATTCACTCGTTTTTATGAAAAAAATGCATTTTCAAAAACGTCAAGACAGACATAAGCTTTGCATTTTTAATATAACATTGCTTGCATATGACTATTTGTTTGAACAGCATAGAAGTTTACACGACGAATGTCTAATGAGCAAAAGCACCTCCAATCAAGGGGCATGGCATGATCATTGTCCATCATCTGGGGCAGTTAAGTCAAGATTTGGAGAATCTCTCAAATGCCCAATAGCCTGGGGAAAATCTTCGCCTAAGTCACTTGGGGCATTGGACAGGAATTCCAGCAACGAATCTTGCAACGATCAGACATCTTCTGGTAGTATGGCGATGCAACACTACTGACAGTGACAAATCCCTGCATCCTGAGAGCACAGACATAGTCGAAAAAATACTGCGCATAATCAAAGACCCGCTAGGTTGACACACCTAGGCAAAAATAAGGGCTTCCCGGCGAACCAAAAGGGTTCGGGCAAAAATAAGGGATGAAAATGGAAAAAATTTGTACACCCGGCAAGTTGAAAACCTGAAAAGGCGGCTTGGGCAAAAATGGGTATCCCGGTGGACTGAGAACCCGAAAGGGCGGTCCAGGCAAAAGTTAGGGATCACAGCGTACGACTATGTCCCGGCATCTCGTCACTTGCTTATCAGAAGAAGATTTGTCAATCGGCAGTCATCAAGCACCTCTACAGGTACCTTCTCCCACAAAAACAGGGGCAATAATGAGTTGTCTAAGCGATCTAGTTGCTCTGTCCACCAAGGTACCAAAGCAGGTTCAGCTGAAGAATGTAACCAAGATACCTTCACTCCCCGCAGAGTAAGACAAATCAATAATACTCTCCCCAAGCAGAGTTGGTCTCCAATCAGCCCAAAAAGGCACAGTATCTCCAGCAAGTTAGCGATACTCTCCCCAAGCAGAGTTTGTCTACTGTCAGCCTTAAGGAAGTTGGGTATCCCCAGAAGATCTCAATATTCCCCAGAGGAGTATACAGATGTTCCTAAGCAAGCACCCCGGCAGTCTTGATCTAAGATTGTTCCCCGACGGAATACCAGACACCCCAGTGGAGCCACTTCCCCAGTACAGTCCAAAAGGTACCCCAGGAGAGTTGAATCCATATCCCCAGTAGATTCTGGAAGCTTATCCCCAGTAGATTCTGGAAGCTTATCACCTGCAGAGTACGAACGCCTCTCCCCGACTTTATTCAGAAGGTTATCCCCCACCAGAGCCTATAACTGGGTTATCCTCAGCTAATTACCACAGAAAGATCATCCTCGGCGAAGTCCTTCCTATCCCCCAGCGGAGTTCATCAAATCTTCCAACATAACTTATCAACGGAATCCCCAGCGGAATTATCATCCAAATCTCAGCGAAGTATCTCTTCCCACAGAGTAGTTCCCCGCAGAGTAATCTCTCCAACAAGTTTATTCCCCAACGGAGTCATCTTCTCCTACCGGTTTATTCTTGCAACCATCATCCCCAGCGGAAATGAAGAACTCTACTCTTCAAACATCAGCCCAAGATTCAACAAGCTCCCGGCATTCGTCAAGGATTTATTTTCCTAGACGAAAATACATTCATATACATTTCACATTTCATACATCCTGCTTACATACATGATAAAGTGCATACTGCACAATCTCATTTATTTTTGAACATCATAAAATCATGCAGTTCATGCATCATGACATTGCATACAACTGATGTTTTGCCTTTTCAGGAAAAAGGTCAATCCAAAGATGATTACCATCAACTTTCGCAATTCCAGATTCGATTCCTGTATCAAGCCAGGGCATATCTGTGAGTAACTGATTGTAGATTCGACACCTGTATCCAGCCAGGGCATGTCTGCATGAAGAGTTTAGAGATTCGATTCCTGTATCCAACCAGGGCATATCTGTAGACGACCAAATTCCAAATTCGATACTTGTATCTAGCCAGGGCATATCTGTGAATAACTGATTGTAGATTCGACACCTGTATCTAGCCAGGGCATATCTGCATGAAGAGTTTAGAGATTCGATTCCTGTATCCAGCCAGGGCATATCTGTAGACGACCAATTCCAGATTCGATTCCTATATCCAGCCAGGGCATATCTGTGAGTAACTGATTGTAGATTCGACACCTGTATCTAGCCAGGGCATGTCTGCATGAAGAGTTTAGAGATTCGATTCCTGTATCCATCCAGGGCATATCTGTAGACGACCAATTCCAGATTTGATTCCTGTATCTAGCTAGGGCATATCTGTGAGTATTTGATTGTAGATTCGATACCTGTATCTAGCCAGGGCATATCTGCATGAAGAGTTTAGAGATTCGATTCCTGTATCCAGCCAAGGCATATCTGTAGACGACCCATTCCAGATTCGATTCCTGTATCTAGCCAAGGCATATCTGTGAGTATTTGATTGTAGATTCAATACCTGTATCTATCCAGGGCATATCTGCATGAAGAGTTTAGAGATTCGATACCTGTATCCAGCCAGGGCATATCTGTAGACGACCAATTCCAGATTCGATACTTGTATCTAGCCAGGGAATATCTGTGAATAACTGATTGTAGATTCGACACCTGTATCTAGCCAGGGCATATTTGCATGAAGAGTTTAGAGATTTGATTCATGTATTCAGCCAGGGCATATCTGTAGACGACCAATTCCAGATTCGATTCCTGTATCCATCCAGGGCATATCTGTGAGTAATTGATTATAGATTCGACACCTGTATCTAGCCAGGGCATGTCTGCATGAAGAGTTTAGAGATTCGATTCCTATATCCAGCCAGGGCATATCTGTAGACGACCAATTCCAGATTCGATTCCTGTATCTAGCCAGGGCATATCTGTGAGTAACTGATTGTATATTCGACACCTGTATCTAGCCAGGGCATGTCTGCATGAAGAGTTTAGAGATTCGATTCCTGTATCCAGTCAGGGCATATCTGTAGACGACCAATTCCAGATTCAATTCCTGTATCTAGCTAGGGCATATCTGTGAGTATTTGATTGTAGATTCGATACCTGTATCTAGCCAGGGCATATCTGCATGAAGAGTTTAGAGATTCGATACCTGTATCCAGCCAGGGCATATCTGTAGACGACTAATTCTAGATTCGATTCATATATCCAGCCAGGGCATATCTGTGAGTAATTGTTTGTAGATTCGATACCTGTATCCATCCAGGGCACGTCTGTAAGCAACCTTTTGAAGTTCCGGATTCGATTCCTGTATCTAGCCAGGGCATATCTGTGAGCGATTGATTATAGATTCGATACCTGTATCTAGCCAGGGCATATCTGCATGAAGAGTTTGAAGATCAACCCCTGTAACGGGCCAGGAAATTATCTTTCTTTCTCAAGTACGTAAGTTCTCGCTAAGGAATCTCTTACACGATCGACACCCCCGATGGCATCTTTAAGCCCATCTCCACCACTATCCATTACACTTCCAAATGGCATCTATAAGCCCATTCCCGACAAGGTTCTGTCACGTCTCCAGATGGCATCTATAAGCCCATCCTCCTATCCATCATCTCTCCAAATGGCATCTGTAAGCCCATTCCCTACCTCACGTTGCTGATATTCTATTATGCGAGTGCAAATTTCTGGGCACTCTAGTGTTCAATCATCTTCCACCTTCGGATCACGAAAGGCACGCCGGCCAATCTACATCCTCAGGTCTAAGAAGATTGAACAGGGGCAACTGTTGTACCCCAAAGTTTTCCCTCCCATATTCTTCAAGGTTTATCAAGAATCATCTTCAAATGGTTCAAGATTGATCAAGGGTTGCACATTCCAACTGCCTCCTAAGAATCATCTCCTAAGCCAGTCAAAATTAGGGTTTTGGTTCTTGCAAGGAAGTTGAGGTTTTAAATGGCTCAACCAAGTCCCATAGGCCTATATACATTGTCAAGCATCTACATGTCAAGTTTCAAGGCTCACAGGGTCAAGTTGCACAGTCAAAAGCCCTATTTACTTCACAATCAACTGTAGGGGTAAAATGGTCATTTTACAGTCAAAAGTCAGAATTTTTGGTCAACATATTATTTTGAAGCCACAATCATCATTTGATCAAGTCTTGATCATGATTCCATAAGAATGGCTCAAAAATTATCAAAGATGCAAAAGTTGCTATTTTTGGACAATTGAAAAGTCAACTGTAATTTGACAAGGGCATAACTTTTTCATGGTTCATCAGAAAAATCCCATCCAATTCTCATTTTGAAGGGGATGACATTTCCTACAACTCATATTCACATTCCAAGGCCAATAAATGCTCTCACAAAAAGTTATCAATTTCAACATTATAGGTCAATTTTAAAAGTCAACAAAAAGGCATTTTAAGTCAAAGACTATAACTTGAGATTGGTAAATCCAAATGACATGGGACCAAAGGCATTGGTTATAGGACTTCAAGACCTTTCCAAAATGTCCAAGAACATGTTCATATGATCCAAATTTAGCAAGATATGCATTGAAGAAGTTGGGAAATTTTTGTGAAATGGCAAAAGTCAACTATCCTTAAAACTTCAATTTTTGACAAAAGGGCCCACTTTCTTCCACTTGATTCAGCCTTGTCATACCACCCACGTGTCCCATGATTAATTTCAAGACCAAACATTTATTTTTCCATTTTTATTTAATCTTTATTGATTTAATTCATTTTAAATCCATAATAATTCAAATAAAATCTAAAAATTAATGGAAGGGCATCTTTTTGATTTGGACAACTTTCATATACCACATGCCAGCTACCAAATTCATGCTAGGACTATTTTGTGCATGAAATCTTGGTTTTGCTTCAAAGATGGAAAGGTCTTTAATGGTGGTCAACAAGAATCTCCAAAACTTAATTCCATGGATCATTGGCCCAGCTGATGACCTAATTCTATTCCCATATATGCACACAACATAACCCTAATGCCATTCACGTGCAAAACTGCTGCAAAGAGCCATAACCAATTCCAAAAAAATATCAAAAAAAACTCAAAACTGAATTCAACCTTCCAGGCCAATTCAAAGCCTTAGAGCGATTCAAACATATTGCTGGAGGTCTCAGGGTTGATTTGGGATCAAAACCACGTGCTAGAACTCAAGAAACACGCAAGAACAGTCCCTTGGTTTGTCACTTTTTTTCAGAATCGCATCTCACAATTCATGCATATTTAACCTCTTTTGTTGTTTGTTTTATGTTCAAAGAACTAAGGTGAAGCTTTTGGTGTGGCTCAATTGGATTAAAACACCCTAGAACAAGAATCACCATGGACGTTTTCTAGGGTTTTCAAACTCTGGATTTGGGGGTTTGCTCTATAGGAAAAATTGGACCTTGGGACGCATATGGTTGAATTCGTCAAGGCCAGACGAATCCAACCCAACCCTCGCGAACAATTTCTGATCATCACACGCCTGTTCGCTATTTTTGGTCATGCCATATTGTGGGGGTTTAAAACCCCCGTTATTTGATTTCTTTTTTTCAGGTTTCAGGAAGGAGACGAAGGACGTAGAAGCATATGGTTGGAACGTTCAAACAAACGCGCGCTTTTTTTCCAATTTCCAGCATAATTGATCTTTTCATATATTATTTTCATTATCCATTATGTAAACAAATGCAGGCGCATGGCTTAGTGGTTGGTGATCTGTCTGGCAAGTATTGGGACCTGGGTTCGATCCCCAGGTCCACCCAAATCCCTTGTTTCTATTTTTCCTAACGCATTCACCTACAGGTTGTTGAATATTGTCCACCATGCTCCTCATTCATCCTAACGCCAAGTGTCTTCAAGGCAGATCCAAAGGACAAAAGATGATGGATACCATGTTCTCCAGTCAAAGCATGCGTAGATAATTTCCATAAAGTCAAACGTGGCTTACAATTTGATGGGCCTGAAATTGCCAAACTCACCTCCAAGCTGGCCCAACACCCCTGGTTTATTCTTTTTTGTTCATTCCTTTTTTATTATCTTTACTAATTATTATTATTAATTACTATTATTATTATCTAACTAACAAATAATTAATTTTTCACAATAAAATTCAGAAAAACCTAAAAAAACATTTTTATTAATTTCAATCACTTTTTTTGTAAATAAATTCTAAATATAGTTAATTAGTTTAATTAGGCAATTTAAATCTTTTTCTTAATAAATAAAATTAGTCTAGAATTAGGGTTTTGAAGATTTTAATTCCTTTTATTTTATTTTCATAAAAAACACAAAAACATTTTTTCTTTTAATAAATTAATTAATTAGTAATTAGGTTTAATTTCATTAATTGCAAAAAAAGGGACAAAATTCAATTCTTTCTCAAAAAAAGGGTCAAAACCCTAAAGACGTCCCGATCCAAATCTTTCGCGCGCGTATTTATTTTTTAATTCATTATTTTGTATCTGCTCAAGAAATGTAATAGTTAATTAGAACTTTATCGCTTTTATTTATTTTCCCGCATTTATTTCCAAACGGGTTTTTGTTTTTGGCGATGTATAGACCCGCGCCTTGTAATAGCGTAGATTCATATTTCCGCAATTTATTTTCCGCACTCTTAACTGTTAATATGCATGAAAGACTTGTATGACAAATAAAATTAATCTGTAGCTCACAAATGACATGTACAAGATAAACATAAACTGAAACAACACACATGCACATGCCACTCTTAGGGTACGCATCACTGGTTGCCTCGAAGGTGGTCGTCAAGTATAGGGTGTCTTAGAGGTCACGCTCTTGTCTAAAGATCCAGTTGCCTCGAAACAGTTGCCTCGGATAAAAAGGATCTAGGACATTAGGGTTACCGCTAAGGCGTCCTACCATTGCTTTGGTGACCACACATGTCCCTTAATTGAATTGACCCGAAACTCCAACGACGGTACTACCTACCTCTCAATGGTGGGATAGCACTATCTAAAGGACTCTTACACAACCTAATTCCTTAGAGTAGGTAGATTCTCCTGGGTACTTGCTCTTTCAAACAAACAAAATAACTTTTCGCACCTACACTTTCAAAAGGTTTTCAAACAAATATTTCATACACTCTTGAGGACAGATACAAGAGTTACTTAGAAATTTTTCAAACGAAACTTTTTTTTTTCAAAACCCACGCACACTTGAAAAACAAACAATTTTTGAAAACATAAGAGCAAGTACCTAAGAGCCCGCGAATAACCACGGATAGAAAGGGTGCTAACACCTTCCCTTTCTATAAATCTACCTCCCGAACCGAGAAACATTCTCAAAGAAGGAATTTTGCTGTGCTTTTGTCCTTTCCATGTTGGAGAACATAAAAGACGGTGGCGACTCTTGCTTACCGCGACATTTCGCGAACCAGCTTTACAACAGTCAGTTCTATTTCCACCGATCACAGGTGAGCTATGTTGATTTTAGGTTAAAGATTTGATCTTGTCATGCATTCCCTATTTATCAAACATCTAACAGTTAATAGTTGCGGAATTTAAGTTGCGGAAATTAAATCTAAACTATTACAAGGCGTCGGGTATTTACATCGCCAAAAACAAACCCTTTAATTTAAATTGTGGAAGGTAAAAATAAAGCGATAAATAAATAAATTCCTAATTAAAAGCTATTACATACCGGGAGCAATTACAATATTGGAAATATGGGTCGCGTGCGAGAAAATTAAAACGGCGCATTTTTAGGGTTTTGACCCTTTTTATTAAAGAAAAGATTTTTGCTCATTTTTGAACTAAAAAATTAAATCTAAGTTAATAATTAAATTAATTAATTAATGAAAATATTTTTGGATTTTTTATATTTAAGGAAATAAAAATAAAATGGTTAAAAGTTAGTAAAACCTAATATTCTATATTGATTTTAATTTATTGCAAAAAATATTAAAATTGTACCTAATTAAAAACTAAATTAATTGATTAATATTTATTTACAAAAATAAAATAATGAAATTAATAAAAATAATATTTTTGTGTTTTTGATTTTATTAAGAATAAATTATTAATTTGTTAGTGAAATAAATAATAATTATCAAAATAATTAAATAAAAGAAATATAAAGAGAAAAGAAATAAACCAAATGGGGGGTGTTGGGCCTGATTTGAATGTGAAAATAGTAATTCCAAGCCCATTTACTGCAAGTCTGCTTTGACTTTCCAGATCACCCACACGTGTGTTGACTTGGATGTATGGTGGACTTGCAATCTGGGCCATCAGATTTGGCCTGAAGGCCATCTGGCGTCTGGATCTTTGAGGCATATGGTGGACCATAGCTGATGTAGCACGCTGGAACATCTGCAAGAAAATGCAACAAATATTGGGGGACCTGAGATTCGAACCCAGGTCCCATTGGATCATGCATTAACGCCTCTGCCAGCTGAGCTATTTGTTCTTTTTGTTAATGAAATAAACAATGAATATTATATGTAAAACAAACAATTATGCCTGAATTAAAAAAAATAAAAAGCGCGTAATTTTGAATTGGCCAATGAAGACGAGCCACGTCTTCGTCTTCTTCAACAAAACATGTACTTTTTCCTGCGGATTTGGATCCGCAGCAAAATCCATGGATCGATCCTAAAACAATCTCTAGGCAATGGAAACGAATTTTGGGATCACCATCTTACTCGTCTCTTCCCCCTGAGTTCATTTATACCCATGGTTAGTCTTGATTTTTCCTGTAAAACGAATGCCCAAATACAAGTCTCCAAAACCCTAGGTTCGGGTATGGCGATATAGCTCATGAAAACAAAATTAAATGATACAGAAAGTTCAGAAATTGAATGGCAAGCATGATTATACAAAAAATTTGGCAAAAAGATGCAAGAACATGGATTCACGATTTCATGTTCAGAGCTATGTTCAGGACGACTTACAGGGCGTTTCAGGCGATGAGAGGGCTTGGTTCTGATTGCTATAGCTTCAGTGGATTGCAAACAAGAACGCCACGTTGAGATTTTGGATTGAATTGACCTCCAAACAAGATTTCGATCTCCACTTTTTCCAAGCTTTTTTCAGTTTTTGTTTGGCCGTTTTTGCAGCTTTCAGGTCGTGTATTGTATGTGTTTTGCTTGTACATGTATAATGGAATCAATTAGGTTAAACTTTGGGCCTCCAATCCTTGTGTATTGATGATTCAAGATATGATTTGACCACCATTAACAAATCTTCCATATTTGTCTCAAATCAAATATTTTGTACATAACATGGCATGATTCATATTTGATTTGGTCCATGATGATAATTGAAGCCTATATCAATCAAAAAGATTCTATTCCATCAATTTTTGGATTTTATTTGAATTAATATTGATTTAAAATGAATTAATTCAATAAAAATCAAATAAAATAGAAAAATTAATGAATGGACATGAAATTGAAGATAGGACACGTGTGTGGTGTAAAAAGATCAAATCAAGTGGAGAAAAGTGGGCCCTTTTGTCAAAAATTGGAGTTTTGAGGATAGTTGACTTTTGGCAATTTTGGAAAAATGCCCAACTTCAACAATGTATAACTTCTTCAATTTTGAACGTTTGGAAGTGTTCTTGGACTTTTTAGAAACCTTGAGATGTCCTCTAACCAACCCTTTTGGTCTCAACTCATTTTAATATACCATTCTCAAGTTATAAGCTTTGGAAAAAAAGGTGTTTTTGTTGACTTTCAAAAATGACCTATAATGTCCAAATTTGTAACTTTTTGTGAGAAAATTTCTTGATCTTGGGGTGTGAAGATGGATTGTAGGAAATTTCATCCTCTTCAAAATGAGCTTTGTATGGGCCATTTCTAATAAAGTATGAGAAAGTTATGCTTGGTCAAAGTTGAGTTGACTTTTCCTACAAAACCCTAATTTAGCAACTTTTGAATCTTGAGGAATCTTGAGCAATCCTTGATGAATCATGATCAACCCTTGATCAAATGATGAATTATCCTTCAAAATTAGAATGTTGGCAAAAAATCTTGAGGTTTGACTATTTGTAGGTCACAGTTGACTTTTGCCCTAGCAGAGTCGATTTTTGGGCCTCTTGAGCAATTGACTGACCAAACTTCCTCTGCAAGGCTTGAAATTTGACATGGATGAACTTGAGAACATATTAGGACATTGGGAAGCACTTGAGGTCATTTGGATGTAAGGACCTTGATGCAACACAAAACCCTAATTTTGAATTGACTGCCTTAGGAGGTGATTTGATTGTCCAACTCTTGAGCTAACTTGAGTCACTTGGAGATTATTCCTGACATGTCTTGAGAGATATGGGAGGGCAAATTTTGGGGTACAACATGTAATATTATTTAATGTGGGATTATTTTGGGAGAATATAAGTAATAAGGGGGTGTGTTGGTTTTAAGCCCAATAAGGAGATAATAGAATAATAGGGTTATTTTATTATTTGTTGTTAGAATAGAAGAAAGAAGCAGTAGAAGAATAAGGATTTGGAAAAGAACATGCAAGCTGCTAGAGAAAGTGGAAAACGGCAAGCACGAGGTTTCAACCGGAGGATTATAGAGCAACCTTCAATCCAAGGTAAGGGTGGTTTCTAACTCTATAATTGGGTTTATGATGATTGATATGTGGGGTTAGAGGTGGTTGTTGTTTCGTTCCTAAATTGAAATTATATGATTGTTTGTGATAAGAATCGATGAATTTTTGGATGAATAATGATTGTCTTGATGTTGTTAAAATGCTGTAAGATTATAAGGTAATTATGGGTGATGAACTGTCTTGATTAGATTAAGTTTTAAGGCTTAGTTATGGAATCCTGGTGAGATGCAGTAATGGAAAACGTTGAATGTAGCAGTAATGAAAATGAAAAATTATGCAGGGAAGGGAAACGCAGAATTAGGCGTGCATAACAATCAGAAGTTGTTGTTTTAGAACAATGAATCAATTAGGGATGGAGTTAGGTACTGTTCCTAATTAGGTTGATAACAGGAAAAGGAATTAAAATAATAACGTTAAGGAAAAGTAACAGTTCTGACGTTAAAAGGATGCTGATAGAAGTTGCGTTAGATTAGTGCAAGATAGAAATTCTGAAGTTAGATGTAAACTGTTAGAAGATGCGTGGCATAGTGAAAAGGTAGCAGTACTAAGGTTAGAGGTTGCACTAGTCAGAAGATGGCATTAGTTAGAAGATGATTAGTCAGAAGATGAGTGGTCAGAAGATGATTAGTCAGAAGATGAGTGGTCAGAAGATGATTAGTCAGAAGATGAATGGTCAGAAGATGATTAGTCAGAAGATGAGTGGTCAGAAGATGAGTGGTCAGAAGATGGGGACTAGGCAGAGGTTGAGTGGTAAGAATTTGTATCTGGTCAGCGGTTGCACTAGTCAGAAGTTGGCATTAGTCAGAAGGTGAGATGATCAGAAGTTGTATCTGGTCAGGAGTTATAGTAGTCAGAAGATTGTGTCACCCAGAGGTTGCGTCATTAGAAGTTGTGTATTTAGAAATTGTATTGGTCAGAGGTTGCATGGTCAGAAGTTGGATGACCTTTGTGTTGTTTTGTGTAGAACAGTGAAGTTAGATGCTTAGAAGCTGTTATTTGAGCTATAACAGTAGGAAAGTGACAGTCTTGACGTTAGAGTTTCAGGATGACAGTGTTGAGTTACTGTGGAAATTAAATATTGTTGTGTTATTAACAAGAATTTATTAATATTAAAATGATGTTTGATGATTTATAAATAAATGACATTTGATGAATTATTCTGATTATTTGAGATGATTATTTGAGATGTTTTGAGATGATTATTTGGGATGTTTTGAGATGATTATTTGAGATGTTCTGAGATGATTATTTGAGATGTTTTGAGATGATTTGAGATGTTGTTAACTTGGGTGTTATCATTACATTCATGGTTGTGTCGCATACATTGCATTTTTGAGATGGAGCTTATGCTCGTTGAGATGGCCTGAATTGGAAAATTTTGAGATGAAGGCTATGCCTTGTTAATGCCTCTATTAATTGGCAAATTTTTGAGATGGGAGTTCTGCTCCACTAGTACCACATGCATTTACATAGTATTGAGTCGCATTATATGATTTCATAAAGAAGTGTATTTTGATGTTGATGAATGTATATTATTGTTGAGATTGTTGTTGAGTACGAAATGAGAAGTGGTAATGTTGTTGATCTAATTTAATATATTAATTATCATGCACCTTATTATATTGTTAGATATCTCACCCCTTCTGTTTGAATGTTTCCCTTATGTTGGTAACGTGCAGTTAATCGAGAGTGAAGGTTGTATACCTTCAATAGTTCGAGTCGGTGTCATTGCTCTGATATGTAACACTCGGGGGGGATGAACACTTGCTGTTTTGATTGATGATTTTTAGTTGTCGAATTTCAAATTGATTATTATTAAAAATGAGATGTTTTCGAAGTTGCTGAATTGTTAGAGATGTTATTAAGAATTTCGATGCGTAGATGTTGATTTATTTGATTAAAGATGTTATGTTGATGGTTCATCCGATGTTTGAAAAAGTGTTATATATCCACGATGAATGCAATGAATTTGTTAGAAGAATTTGTGACGTCCCGATTCATTTGTATGATTAAAATTTATAACTTTGATTTGTTTATATATTTTACCGGGGTAGAATTGGGGTGTTACAACCAGTCATTAGAAAGAAGCATCAAACATGGCACCAAAAAGAAGTAGAAGAAGCGAAAGAAAATAAAAGTTTTGAAGCAAAAGAAGCAGAAGAAAAATAAGTAGAAGAAAAAGATGGTTTCAACCATGTACGTAAAGCTTTGAAGAATGAGGTTATGAATGTGCTCCAAATATATTTCCATGAAATCTAATGTAATGTAAATGTCATGAATTATGATCATGGTTTTAAAAAATGATTTGTTACTGTTGTACCCCAAAATTTTCTCTCTCATTTCTCAAGAAATCTCTCATAAGATCTCCATTGATTCAAGACTACACAATGTTTGATCAGCTCAAGACACCTCCTCGAACACTGACAACTCAAAATTAGGGTTTGAGTTTGTACAAAGATAATTGAACTTCTAATGCCTTATATGACTTTCATGGATCATTTTGGATCCCCAAGATTTCTCATGTCAAGTTTCAAGCTTTGGATCATATTTTTGCTCAATCAATTGATCAGTTGACCTATAATCAATTGTATTAGAGAAAAAGTCAAATTGTGGTCAATTTACAGTAAAACTTCATAATTTTTGATCCATATCAATATTATGAACTCATATATGTCAATTGATCAAGTTTGGGTCACAATTCCTCAAAGAGAGTTGATCAGAACACCAAAAGGGCAAAATGGTCAAAATTAGGGTTTTGATTGAGAAGGCTCAATTCTTGACTTTTGACCAAGAAAATGACTTATTGGTTTTAGACATGATCTCAAGGATTAAAATGCACCATCTTAACCTTATTTTCATAGTTCAAATCACATCTCAAGATTATTGGATTGACAGATGAATTTCAGTCAACTGATGAAAAGTCAAATGTATACTGAAAAGTCAAACTTTGACTTTTTGATCAAAATCAAGTTTTAAAAATCATATTTCACCAAGACATGTCAAAATATGAAATTTTTTCATCAAGAAATTGAAAAGTCAAAATTATCTTTGAAAAGTCAAAATTCTAGGACTTAGAAATTTTTCTAAGTGTTAGAAAGTTAACATTTTTTTCATAACTTTGTGCCAAATTTCCACCATGATGCAAGATGATTCAAGGAAAAATTCCAACATGAAAGTTATAGATCTCAATGAGATATAAAACATTGTAGGGAAGAACTTTTTCTATAAATTCTTGGATTTAAAGTTATGAATGTATGAAGACATGTCCATCAAACTAAAAGACTTAGTGAAATTTTGCCCTAGTTAGGCAGGATTTTGACCTAACTTCATGATAACTTTTCACCTAGTTCCAAATTGAATCTTCAAAAATGTCAAATATGAAGGTTGTAGGGGATGTTACAAACTTTCCAAAATATCCAAGAACTCATCAAGACCATACTTGAGCTAACAGAATCGAAGGCAAGAAGTTAGGGTTTCAAACTTGTTTTGCAAGATATATTTTGTGATGAACATGAACCAAATCCAGAGCCATGCTGCATAATCCTCACTTTGCAGGCCTCAAACTTGTTTTTCACTCCACAATTAATGGTTTACACAACTAATTATTCCCTTATCCAAGTGTTTGAAGCTTTATCCAAAATGGTTTTCCATTTATGGCACAAAGTTGTCATTTCCATTTTGATAAAGCATTACTTTTGCAATTGTCAACTTCTTGAGCCTCTCAATTGTTTTCTCTGCACACAAGTAAAGTCAAAACCAAAAGAAACATATCTAAGGCCTCTACCAACTCAGACCATGCTTGTACAACACTTTGAGACTTGTCTTCTCACTTTTCTTTAAAAGCAAGTTATAGAGTCAAAAGACTAGAACTCAGAAACCTTGAGTGCAATTGATCTCTAACATTTTCCATAGATATACACAAGTTTATTGAAACATAACAGACGAGCTCAAGCACCCTAAAACACTCCCAAGCACACTGCAACTCAAAATCTGCCACAACTTGACAGTTTTGAGTTTCACATAGCCATCTCCAAATCCACTCGTCGTATTGAGTTTTAATCATATAAACACTTTACATACTTCATATGCAAGTGATCCAAGGCCCTGTTTCCTGACTGAAATCTCTCCATCACCATCCACCATTTTCAAAATTGAAGCTTACAACTTGACTTGAGTTGGGAGTTTCAGCCATCCTCAAAGCAAAGTAGGAGTTGGAACACACTCAAGGAGGTCCAGGCAAGCTAAAGAGATCATTAGGCCATCTCAAATTTTGCTCAAACTCCACACACGAATCCAACTGCAAGAGGTAAGTTTTCAAACTTCAATATCTTGATACAAGCATTTTTTGTGCATACATTCTGAAGTAAAAATGTAGATATCATTGCCCTGAAGTTGTACATATCCATAGTTTTCATTTATATTGCCTGAGCTTAGAGAATTTTAAGTTTGAATCTCTGAAAAAAGTTAGGTAAGGATTTGGTACTTTTAGAAATACATACTCATCTTTGATTGTTAGTCCAAATTGTTTATATTTCTGGAATCCTGGTAAAATTTCTAACAAGTTTGATGTTGAAAGTTTTGAGAACGGATGAGAAATGAATGAGATATAGGGACCCTGACTGGAGGTTGAAGATGAAGTTCATTTCTAGGAATGGATTTGTAATATATATTTATGGTTTTGTTTAAGTTAACGGATGTATAGCCACCTCAGTGGTAAGACAACGTGCGTTTATGGTTAAGGTCATGGGTTCAAGCTCCAGCGCTGTCTTTTTTCATATTTTTCAATATTTTCTTCTGTTTTACAAGCAGCCAGCGCGCCTAGGCCTCCACAACTGGGCCTTTGCATTTCTACTTCTCTTAACCCCCTTGTATCCTTTTGACAACACAACCCATTTATTGTTTTTTATTCTTTTTTTTCTTCTGATTTCCAAACAAAATCATTAATGGCCCAGGCTAAAAAATGTTTTTACTTTTAAACCATCCAAGTCATTTTTACACCCCCTGACTTTTATTTTTATATTTTATTTTATTTTATTTTATTTTATTTTATTATTATTTATTTATTTTTTATTAATAAAAATCCAAAAAATAGTTTATTTATTTATATATCTAATATACTTATATTCTATTATTTTTATTTTCTTTTTTTTAACTAAAAAAGACAAAAAAAATATATTTTCTTAAACAAATTTAATTCTTTTTCTTAAACAAATTTAAATCTTTGCTTAAATAAATTAATAATTAGATTTAGGTTTAGTTATTTCCGTTTTCATTAAAATTAACTTAGAATTTAGGTTTTCTTTTAATTAATTAATTTTCATATTATTTTGATTAAACTTAAACCCTTTTTTAAAAAACCCTAAAAATGCTTTCTTGTTTAATTATATTTCTTTTAAACTAGGGTTTAATTTTACTTATTTTAATTAATTATTTTCTTTTAGATAATTAGGTTAAAACCATTTCCTTAACAAAAAACCAAACAAAAAAATCAATTTCCTTTCCATTTATATCCTTGTACATTATATTCCTTTCAATTCTTGTACATTATTCAAAGTTTCAATATGGTTGTAATAGATAATTAGGTTTAATTTTTTGCAATCCTCATTTGCAAATTTGTATACCCCATCCCCAAATGATGTAATAGCATAGTCAATTTACTTTCCGCAATTTATCGCTTTCATATCATTGCTAGTAAATTAGAGTTTGTATGGGAAGATAAAAATCAACAAGTAGATAATCCTAATCAAAAATTAAATGCATGCAAATTAAACACATTATCCACACATGCACCCATAAGGTTAACTCGACTTGTTGCCTAAAAAATGGTCATGTTATGCATGTGGGATGTCTTAGCAAAAACAATAAAAAATGCAAGATGATAGTCCCTCGATGACGCTACGAATGTTGTCTTACAAATGATCTTATTCCCTCAAGAGAAATACTAAGATATCTCACAACATTGCTATCATGACTATATGATGACCCATGCCCGTCCCTTTACATCCAAAGATAAGGTTTCTTACCAATCAATAATAAGATAACAATATCAAAGAAAATGAGGAAATGAACAAAAGACTTTTGAGTAGATAGAAACGTTCTTAGCTGCTTGCTCACTTTCAAAACAAACACACACCAAACACTTTCAAAACAAGCACTTTCAAAACATGAAATATTTTCAAAAGTCCAACACTTTGTATACGTTATTACAAAACGAGAACCATTACAAAGTTCGCCTAAACGAAGGCGCCTTTTCAAAATACTTTCAAAAACCACCACAAAGTACATTTTCAAACAAAAGCAAATGATCTAGCAAGCAACTAAGAGCCCATAGATAAATATGGATGAAAAGGGTACTAACACCTTCCCTTTTCATAATCTACCCCCTGAACTCAAGAAATAATCTCAAAGGTTTTTCCTGTTCTTTTCACCCTTTTCTTCATTGGATAAAAGAAAAGTCGGTGGCGACTCTTGCTAACCGCAATATTTACGATAAAACGCAAAACATCCCAAATCAGTTCTCTCACCGTATTACAATTATCGTAAAAACAAACGCGATAAAATGATTTCGAAAATTGTCGACGCGATTTGTTATGATTAATGAGTAACTTTTGTTCTATTATTTTCCTATTGTGTTATTTTCTTTTAATAAAAATTGATTTTTTAGAATAGAATAGAATCATGAAAATAAATTGCAAGTGCCATGGATTGTTGTTAACGGTGACACTATTTTGAGTTGATATTAGTTGTTGGCTTACACTTTGTAAGTTTGTACGTTACATATGGTGAATCATGATATTTTCTACATTAGGTGAATAAAAAACCGAACCTCTGTATTTTTAGACATGACCTCTAGTTCCTCAAAAACTAACCATGCACTTGTGCTAAGATATCCAGCTAAAGAGTTAAGAAAATTGTTGTCGCCACTTTTAAAAATGACTTGAGAAAAATCAAGGTTGTGTACCCATTCAATATCTACAAGCATTTCATACCGTGAATCTGCAACACATGATTATTTCCATTTTTCCAAGACTCTTATTAATTGTGTTACCATAAAAACGAACGCGATAAAATGGTTTTGAAAATTGTCGATGCGGTTTGTTATAGTTAATGAGTACCTTATGTTTTATTGTTTTCTTTTAATAAAAATAGATTTTTTTAGAATAGAAGAGAATCATGATAAGAATCACATATGATAGTTGGAAATTCTTAAAAAGCATGCAGTATCGTTCCAAAAAATGGACACTACTAAAAATGAAAGTCTTATATTAAACCATTAAATAATCTTATAGTATAGCATTCCATATAAGAAAAGTTTGTGATGTATCCACAACATATAAAAAAAATTTAAGAATCATAATTTTGAAGATATTCAGTGACTTCTTGCACCAGTGAAGAATCACCATTCATTTGAATCGGTATGCCACCTTGTTTATATAACATGTCTTTCTTTATATGGGGAATTTTATACTTGTTAGATTTATTTATCTTCATTATTTAAATCATGCATGATTGAAGAGTATTAAAATTTTTGTTGGATTGCATTGTAGAAAATTTATTAAATGCTTTTTGAGTTGTACCAATAAGCTCATCAATTGACTTAACTGGTTCCTTTTGCTGTAACGATTAAATGGCACTGAAAAAGTCTAAGCGAGACATTCAAATCGGGTGAATTTAGGGGTTGACATGTCAATTGAATATCAAACTCACTTTCACTTATTACACGACAAAAATCTGGATCATCTATACTAATGACCTTGCATTATCTTGTTGAATAAAATTTTTCTTCCTTACATCTTATCTTGGCTACATGTTTTCAATGGCAGGTAAAACTTTCTTTATCAAGTATGCTTTATTCACCTCTCTTGTAACAGAAGTTATAGGCTTTGTTTTTATGGTCCCTGCAACTCTGTTGATACTACTCCTTCTTGCGGGTTATTCACACACAAAAGGATATATACCAATCTTTCTCGAGTTTGTCTGATTTTCTTCATTGTCAAACTTGGGTCTAGTCACTGCACATAAGAACATAACTTTACTTATAATTTTTTTTCTTTTATAGGTTCTATATAGCTCTTCTTCATCCACATGCAAGTAATTAGTGACTTTATTTCTGATAATATAAAACCTCTTCTCATCGATGAACACAATATTATGCATAGAAATAAACTTTGGATCATGAGGTAAGATATTATTGTCAATCATCAACAAACAAAACCTTAAGCGAGCAATCATGTTTTCCTCTTTTAAATAAGGCTTAAGTATATTTGTATGTCATCGTATAACTCCGACCTTATGCAACTTTACCAATGATGTCTTTGTTAAATTGTAATTCATATGTGTCAAAATTAGATTTGATTTTGTTTTAGATTTAAATAAATTTGAATTTAAGTCTAGAATAGATTTGATTAGATTTGATTTAGTAAAAAGACATTTTGGGCTTGGGTTTTAGCTTAGGGAGCAAGCTAACCTAAATCTATAAATAGAGGGAGTAACCCCTATTTTGTAATCAAGTCATTCACAGTATTTTGCAGTTGCAAAGTGAATAATAAAATTTCCACAGTTTGTGGACAGAGAGAAACTCTGCAGAAATATCTCTATTGTCTTTTCTTTGTTTGTCTCATAACTAATCATCAGTGGTGGTCGAAATTCATCATAGAGTATTGGTGGATTTCCAACATCTGGTATCAAGAGCTTGTGTTTTGATTCAAGGGAAGTATCAATCAAGAACGATTGAAGAATTCATGATGACAAGTTATGGGAATGCAAACTATCCAGCAACGCTGCCAATTCTGAAAGTTGACAACTATGAGAATTGGTGCAAGCAGATGAAAGTCCTATTAAGGTGTCAAGGCCTTTGGGACCTTGTAAAAGATGGAGTCGAAGCGCTTGGCGAAAACGCTTCAGAAGAAGAAAAGAAGAAATATACAGAATCTGAGAAACAGAGTTATAAAGCATTGTTTATAATTCATCAATGTGTCAACCCAGACAATTTCGAGAAGATTAGTGATTCAGAATCTGCAAAAGAAGCTTGGGAGATCCTTGAGAAGTCTTTTGGAGGCGCTGATAAAGTGAAAGAAGTGAGGTTACAAACTCACAAAAGGATCTATGAACTGCTTCAGATGGAAGACAGTCAAAACATATCTGATTTCTTCACTAGAGTGACAAAGCTAGTAAATCAAATCAAGATATGTGGAGAAGCGTTAACAACAAGAGCTGTTGTTTCGAAGATCTTGAGATCGTTATCTCCTAAGTTCGACTACATAGTGGTGGCGATCGAAGAAGGGAAAGACTTGTCGAAATTGACAAAGGAAGAGCTTCAAGGGACGCTCGAATCTCATGAACAAAGAATGAACGAAAGAGCTGCAGGAAAATCAAAGAGTGATGTAGCCTTGCAGGCACATTCAGCAAAAGAAACCAAAGGCAAAGGAAAGTATTTCGACAGAAGTAGAGGTGGCTACAACAAATCGAATGGTAGAGGAAACCAAATCGAAGGAGACGTGTCGAATCAAAGAAGACCACACCAAGGCAACCAAAGAGGTGGTGCTGCAAACAGAGGAAGAGGTGGTGGTCGAAAACCTGATAAGAGTCACATTCAATGTTACAATTGTCAGAAGTATGGTCACTATTCAAGTGACTGTCCAGAAAAACGAAAGAATCAAGAAAGTGATGCAAAGCTTGCAAAACATGAAGAAGAAGAAGAGATGATGCTAATGGTCACAACAAGAGATGAAGATAGATTCAAGGACCAATGGTACTTGGATTCAGGATGTTCATCACATATGTCTGGAAGGAAAGACTGGTTCGTCAATATAAAACCCTCAACAAAAAATTTGGTAAAATTTGCAAATGACAACACCCTAGCAGCTGAAGGTATTGGTGATGTTATGATCATGAGGAAAGATGGCAAGAAGTCAGTAATTTCGAATGTATTGTACATACCAGGCATGAAGAGCAATTTGCTCAGTATAGGGCAGTTGGTCGAAAAGAATTATAAAGTGTCAATCGAAGATAAGTTGATGAGAGTTGTTGATGCAAATGGGAGGGTAATCTTGAAGGCTCCTATGTCTCATAATCGAACCTTCAAGATTGAACTAAATGTGATAGAGCACAAGTGCCTTTCGACTGCAGCTAGCAGAGATGAATGGATATGGCATTATAGACTAGGTCATCTCAACTTCAGAGACATCAGAGATTTGAAGAGAAGAAATATGGTTTCAGGATTGCCTGAAATTGATATTCCAAACTAAGTATGTGAAGAATGTGTGCAGGCGAAGCAACACAAGAATAGCTTCAGCAAGGATGCAGGAAGCAGATCGAAGGCTAGTCTCGAAATCATATACTATGATGTATGTGGACCAATTCAGGTGGATTCGATGGGAGGTAACAAATACTTTGTTACATTCATAGATGATTTCAGTCGAAAGCTATGGACTTACCTGATCAAGAAGAAAAGTGAAGTGATCGAAGTATTCACCAAGTTCAATTCCATGGTCGAAAGACAAAGTGGTCAAAAGCTCAAAGTTTTGAGAACTGATGGTGGAGGAGAATATGTGTCGAAAGACTTCGACAGATTATGTGAAAAGGAAGGGATTGTGCATGAGGTGATTCCACCCTATACTCCACAGCAAAATGGAATTGCAGAAAGGAAAAATCGAACCATCATGAATATGGTGAGAAGTATGTTGAAAGGCAAGAATTTACCCAAAGAGTTCTGGGGTGAAGCTGTTTCGACTGCAACATACATTTTGAACAGAAGTCCTACAAAGAAGCTAGAAGGAATTACTCCAGAAGAATGTTGGTCTGGTGTGAAGCCTAGCTTGAGTCATCTAAAGGTATTTGGATCTATTGCACATAGACATGTGCCAGATCAGTTGAGAAGAAAACTTGATGATAAGTCAAGTCAAATGATTCTAGTTGGATATCATTCGACAGGAGGCTACAAGTTGTTCGATCCAGAGAACAAGAAGATTGTGATCAGCAGGGACGTGATCATAGATGAGTTCAAAGAATGGGATTGGACTGCAAATGTCAAGATAGATTCAGTGGGAATCTTATTCGAAGAGCCAGAAACTCAAGTCGAAAGAGAAGTTCGACAAGAGGAGCCAGCAGATATACCCAGTACAAGCAGACCTTAAAGAACAAGACGCATGCCTGTAAGATTGCAAGATTATGTGATTACATCAGATGATGTGATAAATGATGAAGGTGAGCTGGTACATTATGCTTTCTATGCAGATGTCGAACCTGTTAATGCAGCTGAAGCATTAAAGGATTCGAAGTGGGTGAAAGCAATGAACGAAGAAGTAAAGTCTATCGAAGACAACAACACTTGGTCACTTGTCGAATTGTCTCAAGGCAAGAAGGAAATTGATGTCAAGTGGGTATACAAAGTGAAGACGAATTCGAAAGGTGAAGTAACTCGACACAAAGCAAGACTTGTGGCGAAAGGATTTCTATAGAAAGAAGGAATAGATTTCGACGAAGTTTTTGCACCTGTTGCTAGGATCGAAACAATTAGACTGGTTGTTGGTCTAGCAGAAATCAACAGTTGGCACATATATCAGATGGACGTGAAGTGTGCATTCCTAAATGGACCCTTAGATGAAGAAGTCTATGTTAAACAACCAGTTGGGTTTGTGAAACATGACGAAGAAAGAAAGGTGTACAGGCTACATAAAGCCCTGTATGGATTGAAACAAGCTCGAAGGGCTTGGAATAAGAAAATTGATAGTTTTCTAAGGGAGAAGGAATTTGTGAAGTGCATAACTGAACATGGAGTATATGTAAGAAGAAGCAAGAGTAAATTGCTTATACTATGTTTCTATGTAGATGATTTATTGATAACAGGTAGCTGCAAGAGTGAGATCGAAGACTTCAAAGTTGACCTTAGCAAGGAATTCAAAATGTCTGATTTAGGTGAGATTTCATATTTCCTTGGTATCGAATTCTACAAGAGCAGTAGAGGTTTAATGATGCATCAAAGAAGATATGTAGGAGAAATTCTCAAAAGGTTTGAGATGGAAGAATGCAACGCAACTTCGACACCTGCAGAACCAAGACTGCAACTGTCGAAAGATGCAAATGAAGATGATGTTGATCCAACCTAATACAGAAGACTTATTGCATCATTGAGATACCTTTGTCATACAAGGCCGGACTTAGCATACAGTGTAGGTATGGTAAGTATATTCATGCAGAAGCCAAAGGTATCACATCTAGCAGCTGTGAAGAGGATACTAAGGTATCTCAAAGGAACTTTCAATTATGACATTTTGTTTCCTGCAGTTGATAAATGAAAAGAATGCAAGTTAGTGGGATACACTGATTCGAGTTGGTGTAGTGATGCTGAAGATCGAAAGTCAACAGCAGGATATGTGTTTATGCTAGGTGGTGCAACAATTGCTTGGAATTCGAGAAAAGAACCAGTAGTGGCATTATCATCATGCGAAGCAGAATACATAGCTGCTTCTCTTTGTGCATGTCAAGCAACCTGGATGGTGAACTTGGTCGAAGAGATAACAGGGAAAAATCATGGAGCAATTACCATGAAGATAGACAGTATATCAGCTATCAATCTGGCGGAGAACCCAATAGCACATGGTCGAAGTAAGCACATCGAAATGAGATTCCATTATCTTCGAGAGCAGGTAGCAGATGGGAAGATGAATTTGGAACACTGCAGAACTGAGAATCAGATTGCAGACATCATGACGAAGGGAGTACAGGTCGAAGTATTCAGAAAGCTAAGGGTCATGATGAACATAGACAGTTTAGACACAATGAATTAGGTGGTGTGTTAAATTGTAATTCATATGTGTCAAAATTAGATTTGATTTTGTTTTAGATTTAAATAGATTTGAATTTAAGTCTAGAATAAATTTGATTAGATTTGATTTAGTAAAAAGATATTTTGGGCTTGAGTTTTAGCTTAGGGAGCAAACTAACCTAAATCTATAAATAGAGGGAGCAACCCCTATTTTGTAATCAAGTCATTCACAGTATTTTGCAGTTGCAAATTGAATAATAAAATTTCCACAGTTTGTGGGCAGAGAGAAACTCTGCAGAAATATCTCTATTGTCTTTTCTTTGTTTGTCTCATAACTAATCATCAGTGGTGGTCAAAATTCATCATAGAGTATTAGTGGATTTCCAACAGTCTTAGGAATATTTAGAGCACAAGCGAGAGACCGATAGATTGATCGTTTTGATAATAGAACTTGACGCATTAACTCCAAATCTAATTGAACCCTTTTCCTTCCATAATTTTGTGTTCTGTTATGACAAGCAAAATTCTAGAAATAAAAGCAAAATTTTCAATAGGATTGAAATGAAACACCAATTCTCTTTATACAGAAAAGACAAATACACTATAAAAATTGATGGAAAGTTTATTTTGGTTTTCAAAATTTGGTGGAAAGTTGTGGAGAAAAATTAGTGGACAATTTAATTTGCATCTAATTTTTCAAGATAAGTATGTGAAAAGCCAAAACTTATTTATTTTTGTTATAATTATTCTTGTCAAGAGAGAATAAATGTTGGCCAATTTTTGTTATACCAACATTGGATTAAACCGTATGGTAATGATATTACACTAACATTAATTATAACATTAATACTACTAAAAGTTTAACTTAGGGATATTTTTACAAGTATAAGTTAATATTTTGGAAAAATTAATTTAAAAAAATATTTCTTGATTTATGTGATTTTTTAAATTTATCTCTTATAAATAGAAATGGAGGTAGTATAATCATTATTATGATTTTTTAAATATATATTTCTTTATTTAAAAAAAGCCGTATTTTTATCTCTTGCATTAATGTTTATAATTTGATTTATCTCTCTTTATTCCAAATTTAGTATCATAAATATAATCTTGATTGTTTTAATATTGGTTGTTCCTATCTTTTTTTTAATATATTAAAGTAAAAGTATAGCATTTCCCTTTCAATTTCACATTATTTTATATCAATAAAAACCTTAAAAAATGGTAAAGATGATCTAAAGATTATTATTTTGAATAAATAAGAAAAGAACATAGATTATTGCAAATATAAAGAGATATAAACCATTAAATATAGCTTTATATATATTCTGATAATTTTTATATTATATCATACTACTCAATATTTTTTTAAATATTTTTTATATTGTATTGATATATATTAAATTATATAATAATCTAATATTCAATTAATGTAATCATTATTATTTCTAATATAATAACCGTAATTTCATCTCAATTTATTATAAGACATTAATATTTCTAATCTAAAATAATAATTATTACGATTTTCTAATTTTTTATTTTATTTCAAAGAGAGCCGCAATTTTATCTTTTTTTTTTCAAATTTAGTATCTATCTTTTTCTTTAATATATTAAAGTAAAACAATCCATATAGGATTAACCTGGCGATTTCACATCATTTTATATCAATAAAAACATAAATTAAAATAGTAAAGATGATCTAAAGATTATTATTTTTGAATAAATAAGAAAATAACAGAGATTATTATAAATATAGAGATATAAGTCATTAATGGTAGGTTTATATATATTTTAATAATCTTTCTATTATATCATACTACTCACTACCTTTTTTTTAATATTTTTTTATATCTTATACATTAAATTATATAATAATTTAATATTCAATTAATGTAACCATTATTATTTCTAATATAATAACCGTATTTTTATCTCTCTTTGTTTTAAGGCATTCATATTTCTAATATAATATAATAATTATTATATTTTTCTAAATATTATTTCTCATATTTTTATTTCTTTTTGTTATAATGCATTAATGTTTATAATCTAATATAATCATTATTATAATTTTTTAAATATTTTTAGTTAAATATTTATTTTGCTCCTTTAACTACAGGTCATGGTTCAGTTTGATCTTTTAATTTTTTTTTTCGTGTTAAATTGATCCTTTAATTTTTAAAAGGTGATCACGTTAGTCCTTTTGTTAGTGAACCATTAGTCAAAGTCAAAAAACAGGCTCCAAGTGACATTTGGACTTCGTGAAATGGATCAAAACCCAAAACAAAAATTTTTAACAAAAACTCTAATGCAAAGGATAATGCTCAATCTCTCTCTATCTTCCTTCCACGCCAAATTTTTCTCTGCTCCGCCTATCTTCTTCGATTTTTTCTTTTTCAAAACCAACAACAAAAACAACTCTGCTCCTTACTCAAATCTCTCACGGTGCTTCAATTTACTCTCACGAAAATACTCCCTCCGCCTACTCTCGATTCTTTTTCTTTGTTAAGATTAACAATAATATAATAATACTTCCTCTCTCAAGTTTTCGGTTCAGATTATAGTTCTTACAACAAAATATTTTCAGTATCATAGTAACAACAACATAGTTTCAGATTTTGTTCACAACAAACAAACAGTAATTGCACGGAGATGCAAAAGAAATAAATAGTAATTTCAGATTTTGTTCACAACAAACAAACAAACAGTAATTTCCTTTTTTCGTTTCTCGTTTTCGCTTTGATACTTCTTCTATGAATTATTGTGATGAAATAGAAGTATTGTTAAAATTGTTGTGTGATGTGCATAGATGTAATATCAAGAGAAGGTTGAGCGTTGATGTGATGTTGAATGTATTAATAGAAGATGCAGGGCACTTTCTTCCTTTCTGACTCGCGACTGCTTCTGTTGGTGTCGGTGTTTAAACACCTATTATTGTGTGTCCATGTTCTTCCGAAGAAGATGAAGATAACATGTCAGCTCACCTGCCACATGAACCATGGTCTATAGTTAAAGGATATATTATATTTTTTATGAGCTATTGTTAATTAATTTTGACTTTTGATTATATTATGTTAATTTATTTTAACAATTGTAGGTATCCATCCTACTTTTATATTTGACAATTTTGATTTTATAAATGAAATTAAATTATTACAATTATCTTTTTGTCATTAGACTGTGATTTCTAAAAACCATATTATAATATATGTTTAAAAAAACAGTTCATAATTAATAATTTTAAACTATTTATTTAGAAATTACAATTATTACTTAAAACTATTTATTCAACTTCTTAATATGATAGTCAATTTTAATTAATTTGAATTAAAATAATTATACTAATTATAGTTAATTATTAATTTCATTTTAATTATTTTATATAACTTCAATACTAATTATTAACCATTTCGAATACAATTTGTAGAAAATTCAAACAATTTCAAATTATAATGATTGTATTCAAAATTGTTGGAAATCCACCAAAGTCTATGATGAATTTCTACCACAATGACAATTTAATTATGAGACAAACAAAGAAAAGAAGACAAGACAAATAATTTCTGCAGAGTTTCTCTCTGCTCACAAACTGTGAAAACTTTCTTATTCACTTTGCAACTGCAAAATACTGTGAATGACTTGCTTGATTTGCTTACAAAAATAGGGGTTACTCCCTCTATTTATAACTGAGCTTACACCCTAAGCCCAAAGCCCAAAATATCTTTTTGTTACTAAATCAAATCTAATTTATTCTAGACTTAAATCAAATCTATTTAAATCTAAAACAAATCAAATCTTTTCGACACATAGTTTCGACACACTGGATTACAATTTAACACACCACCTAATTCATTGTGTCTAAACTATCTATGTTCATCATGGCTCTTAGTCTTCTGAATACTTCGACTTGCACTCCCTTCGTTATGATGTCTGCAATCTGATTCTCAGTTCTGCAGTGTTCCAAATTCATCTTCCCATCTGCTACCTGCTCTCGAAGATAATGGAACCTCATTTCGATGTGCTTACTTCGACCATGTGCTATTGGGTTCTTCGCTAGATTGATAGTTGACATGCTGTCGATATTCATGGTAATTGCTCCATGATCTTTCCATGTTATCTCTTCGACCAAGTTCACCATCCAAGTTGCTTGACATGCACAAAGAGAAGCAGCTATGTATTCTGCTTCGCATGATGATAATACCACTACTGGTTCCTTTCTTGAATTCCAAGCAACTGGTGAACCACCTAGCATAAACACATATCCTGCTGTTGACTTTCGATCTTCAGCATCACTACACCAACTCGAATCAGTGTATCCCACTAACTTGCATTCTTTTCCTTTATCAGCTGCAGGAAACAAAATGCCATAATCGAAGGTTCTTTTGAGATACCTTAGTATCCTCTTCACTGCTGCTAGATGTGATACCTTTGGCTTCTGCATGAATCTACTTACCATACCTACACTGTATGCTAAGTCAGACCTTGTATGACAAAGGTATCTCAATGATCCAATAAGTCTCTGTATTGGGTTGGATCAATATCATCTTCATCTGCATCTTTCGACAGTTGCAGTCTTGGTTCTGCAGGTGTCGAAGTTAAGTTGCATTCTTCCATCTCAAATCTCTTGAGAATTTCTCCTGCATATCTTCTTTAATGCATCATCAAACCTCTACTGCTCTTGTAGAATTCGATGCCAAGGAAATATGAAATCTCACCCAAATCAGACATTTCGAATTCCTTGCTGAGATCACCTTTGAATTCTTCGATATCACTTTTACAACTACCTGTTATCAAAAAACCATCTACATAGAGACATAGCATAAGCAATTCACTATTTCTTCTTCTTACATATACTCCATGTTCAGTTGTGCACTTTACAAATTCCTTCTCCCTTAGGAAACTATCAATTTTCTTATTCCAAGCTCTTGGAGCTTGTTTCAATCCATGCAAGGCTTTATGCAGCCTGTACACCTTTCTTTCTTCGTCATGTTTCACAAACCCAACTGGTTGTTTAACATAGACTTCTTCATCTAAGGGTCCATTTAGGAATGCACACTTCACGTCCATCTGACATATGTGCCAACTGTTTATTTCTGCTAGACCAACAACTAACCTGATTGTTTTGATCCTAGCAACAGGTGAAAAAACTTCATCGAAGTCTATTCCTTCTTTCTGTAGAAATCCTTTCGCCACAAGTCTTCCTTTGTGTCTAGTTACTTCACCTTTCGAATTCGTTTTCACTTTATATACCCACTTGACATCAATTTCCTTCTTGCCTTGAGGCAATTCGACAAGTGACCAAGTGTTGTTGTCTTTGATAGACTTCACTTCTTCGTTCATTGCTTTCACCCACTTCGAATCCTTCAATGGTTCAGCTGCATTAACGGGTTCAACATCTTCATAGAAAGCATAATGTACCAGATCACCTTCATCATGTATCACATCATCTGATGTAATCACACAATCTTGTAATCTTGCAGGCATGCGTCTTGTTCTTTGAGGTCTGCTTGTACTTGGTATATTTGTTGGTTCCTCTTGTCGAACTTCTCTTTTGACTTGAGTTTCTGGCTCTTCAAATAGGATTCCCACTGAATCTTTCTTAACATTTTCAGTCCAATCCCATTCTTTAAACGCATCTATGATCATGTCCCTGCTGATCACAATCTTCTTGTTCTCTGGATCGAACAACTTGTAGCCTCCTATCGAATGATATCCAACTAGAATCATTTGACTTGACTTGTCATCAAGTTTTCTTCTCAACTGATCTGGCACATGTCTATGTGCAATAGATCCAAATACCTTCAGATGACTCAAGTTAGGCTTCACACCAGACCAACATTCTTCTGGAGTAATTCCTTCTACCTTATTTGTAGGACATTTGTTCAAAATATATGTTTCAGTCGAAACAGCTTCACCCCAAAACTCTTTAGGTAAATTCTTTCCTTTCAACATACTTCTCACCATATTCATGATGGTTCGATTCTTCCTTTCTTAAATTCCATTTTGTTTTGGAGTATAGGGTGGAACCACCTCATGCACAATCCCTTCCTTTCCACACAACTTGTTGAAGTCTTTTGACACATATTCTCCACCACTATCAGTTCTCAAAACTTTGAGCTTTCTCCCTCTCTGTCTTTCGACCATAGACTTAAACTTGGCAAATACTTCGATCACTTCACTTTTCTTCTTGATCAGATAAGTTCATAGCTTTCGACTGAAATCATATATGAATGTAACAAAGTATTTGTTACCTCCCATCGAATCCACCTGGATTGGTCCACATACATCAGAGTATATGACTTCAAGACTAGCCTTCGACCTGCTTCCTACATCCTTGCTGAAGTTATTATTGTGTTGCTTCGCCTGCACACATTCCTCACTGTTGTGCCCCAAAATTTTCCCTCTCATTTCATCAACACTTTCTCGTCACAAGACTCTTGGAATTCAGGATCAAGCTAGGGTTTGCTCTGCTCAAGACCCCTCCTTGCACTGTTAACCCAAATTAGGGTTTGAGTTTTCACAAGGATATTTTGACCTACAATACCCAAATTGACTTTCATGCTCCATGTTGGGTTCACAAGTTTTCCCACACCAAGTTTCAAGCCTTGATTCAAATCTTTGCCCAGTCAATTGGACAATTGACCTAGAAATCAGCTGTATTGGGGGAAAAGTCAACTGTGGCCAATTGACAGTCAAACCTCATGAAATTTGACCCACATCAACATTATGAACTCATATGAACCATTTGATAAAGTTTGGATCACAATTCCACAAGAAATTTGATCAGATCACCAAAAGGGCAAAATGGTCATTTTTAGGGTTTTGACTGCACAAAGGCAATTTTTGACTGTTTGACCTAACCAATGGAAAACCAAGCTCACATATGGACTCAAGGACTCAAGGACATTGTCTTTACCCATTCAACAAGTTCAAAAGATCTCAAGTACATGGGATTGACAGATGAATTTTTCAGTCAACTGATCAAAATTTGACTGTATACTGAAAAGTCAAACTTTGACTTTTTGGTCAAAATCAAGTTCCAAGGGTCATTTTTCATCAAGACATGTAAAATTATGAAACTTGTTCATCAAGAAACCCAAAAATGCAAATTAGGGTTTAAAATGGAAAAATTTCAGAACTTAGAATTTTTCTAAGTTATGAAATTTTCTTATTTTTTCCTAACTTTGTCCCATTTTTTCACCAAGATTCAAATGGATTCAAACAAAACTTGCAACATGAAAGTTGTATTCCATCACAAAGTCTACAACTTTGATTCACAAAGTTTTCTCAAAAGAAGCTTGTATCTCAAGTTATGATTTTTGGAACAAGGGTACCTAAAACTTTTAACTTAGAGAAAATTTGCCCTAATTTAGGCAGGATTTTGACTCATCTTCTTGGCCATTTTTCACATAGTTCCACTTGGAGTTTCAAGTTTCATTACAAAGAGAGATTGTAGTACATGTTCCAAGATTTCCAAATTGTCCAAGAACTCCTCAAACACCCTTGTGGTTAGAGATAATCAAATGCTTGAAGTTGGCAAAACTCACTTTTATCCATGGCCAATACATGTTCATAACAACTTGCAATTCTGATCTAGCTAGCTTGGTTCAACATTACAGGTCTAAAAACCAATTTTTACTCCTTAATTTAATGCTTATCCATTGTATTAAGGTTTTGTATTGGTCATTAGGGCATTATACTTTAGTTTAAGCCTTAAAAGGAAAAAGCAACAATACTATTTTTGCCTAAACTTCACTTTATGTTAAAACCAAATCCTTGAGGCATGGGGCCAGATCTTTGAGGCAATATCAAGTCCACTAATTCCAGTAACCAAGAACAATAGTTGCAGCATGATAGGAGGGCTGGTACAGGGTTATAACATCATTTCCATTCTCTTGCTTCAAGTAGAAGAAAAGTGGCAAAACATAAGGCATCTCTCAGATCTGTTGACACAAGCTTACAAGAAATTTGTGAACAAATTCCATACCTCCCAACAAGCCTAAAGCACGACCCTTTTACCCCTAAAACCTCTTCATACTCAGAACCACTGTTTTTCTGCAAAACAGGGCAGATTCTGCATTTTGCAAGCCACAACAAAATTCCATCGTGCGTTTTGTCCCAAGATAGTTCCAACACCTTCCAATCAACTCACCTGAACTATCCCAAGCCCCCATTGCAAGCTGTAACACCTCTAACACACTTTGCCATTTTCATTTCAAAGCTCTGCAGGTTGAGTTCTACAGCACGATTCAAGTTATTTCAAAGCAAGCCAAGCATTGGAGAAGCTTCCTTGGACCTCATGCAAGCTCAACAGAAGCTCAAACACCATTGAAGGTTGTTGCATTGTCCAACTCAAATTCAACTGAAACAGGTATTTCATGGACTTCTATCTCCCTATTTAGGAATGGTTAGGCTTAGGTTTGTGAATGAAAAATGTTGTACTTATAGCCCTGAAGCCATACATATGCTTAGTTTTCATTTACATTAATCGTGCTGAGAGAATTTCACTCATGAACTTTCTGAAAAAATTAGGTTAGAAATTAGGGCCAGAGAAATTCTCTCTGGTCTTTGAGAGTTAATCCAAGTTTTTTATATGGTTAGATTCGTTATTTGATGCTCTACAAGTTTCATGTTTTGAGTTTTGTCAAAAGAGGAGATACAGGTTGGGGTAGCTAGCGCGCGTTTTTTTCAAGTTCTGTTGGACAGAGGAAGAAGATGAAGTAGCTGGGCTGGGCCTGGCTACTTCCTACTTTTGGCACCCCCCACTTTCAGTTTCACACCCCATGGCCCATTTTCTCATATTTTGATATTTTTGCATTTTTATTTTCTTTTCTGACTTTAATATTTTATTTTCAAATATAAAAAATGATCCAAAAATATTTTTATAATTTTTTACATTTATTTGGTATTTACTTTTATTATTACTAGCATTAAAACATTTTATATGTTTTTATATTATTTTGTTTAAATTTAAAAATAATACAAATAATACTTTTTATTTTTTATTTCTTAATTTTATTCACACTAAAATACTTTCTTAAATATATTTTATTTTTTGTAAAAATTTTATCTTGTTTTATACATATTTATTATATTTAATACATTTAATATATATATATATATATATATATATATATATATATATATATATATATATATATATATATATATATATATATATATATATATATATATATATATATATATATATATATATATATATATATATATATATATATATATATATATATATATATATATATATATATATATATATATATATATATATATATATATATATATATATATATATATATATTTTACTAAATAATTAGAACAAAAAATACAAAAAATATTACATTTTCCTTTTTATTATTATTTAGGACCAAAAATATCATTTTTATAATATACTTTTATTTTTTGTATAAATTAGTATATTATTGCATATAATTAATAAATAATATTATTTATTAGGAATTAGGGTTTTTAGCCCTAAATAGAAAATAATTAAAATTGACATTTTTATTTATATACACTTCACATTGAAAAAATGCTTTTTACATACTAAAAACATTTTGGCATAATACATTTTATTTACATTTATTTATTGTATTTATTTCAATTATTGTACATTTAAATATTGTATCTTGTACATTCGATATGGTTGTAATAACTTAGAATTTATTTTCTTGTCAAATACTCCCAATTCAAATTTGTACCCCCCTCCCTATATCATGTTGTAATAGTGTGGCTTTCAAATTCTCGTACATTTAAAAGCTTCCAAATTATGCCATGCTTAGACTTAGGATTTGTATGCAAAATAAAATCAGCAACTAGCTTGACCTAATCCAAGATAAATATGCATGAAAAACAAACATAATGCACACTTGCACCCCTAGGGTTACAATCCACTTGTTGCCTTCAAAAATGGGTCATGGTTGCATGTTGAGTACTTTGGACAAAATAAAAAAAACAATAAAAAAAGATCATAGTCCCTCGATGACACTATCTGAGTTGCCTAAACAAAATTATCAAATCCCTCAAGAAAATTTCCCAAGATACTTAACACTATTGCTATCATGGTCTATACGATGACCCGCGTCTGTCCCGTTAACATCCTAACACAAGGTTGTTCACCAAATACAATGGTGAAACAACACTGTTAAAAGGGTTAAAAACATAAGAAAGATCTTTGAGTAAAATAGGGTTGATAGCTCTTAGCTACTTGATCAAGCTTGCAAAAAAACATCCTTGCTACTTTTCAAAACACACTCCACAACATAATTTCAAAACTCTACTTTCAAATATTGAAAACCTTTCAAAAAACAAAAACACCTTTGTATACATTCAAACAAGAATCATTATAAAGGTTGCCACAATGATGGCCTCTTTTCAAAACATTTTCCAAAAGCACACACAAAGCACCATTTCAAACAATTGAAAAGCACCATTTCAAACAATAGAAATGCAAAGTAAGTGATCTAAGCAAGTATCTAAGAGCCCATGGATAACCATGGATAGAAAGGGTGCTAATACCTTCCCTTTCTATAATCTACTCCCCGAACCCAAGAAAACATCTCAAAGGTCTTTCCTGTGCTTTTTGACCTTTCCTTAGGATAAAATAAAAAGTCGGTGGTGACTCTTGCTAAACCGAAACATTTGTGAACACAAACGTAAAATCCCAAGTCAGTTCTCCCACCATATCATAGAACTGGTGACTCTGCTGGGGAAATTCTTTTAAAAGTGGAGTAACCTTAGGGCCTAGATCACCCTTTGCATGATTATTGTTTGCTTTGATTTCTTTACATTTTGGTTCTCTTGTTTGGGCTTGAAATCCTCCACCCGGATTTGGGAAACATTCATAGATAACAATACATTATGGAAACTGTACAGGGTATATCGACACGGTTGAAGAAATAGTTATATTAGTGCGACATATTTGTGAGTACCGGTAGCCTTTGAGTCAATCAAAGAGAATACGGAGCCGCTGAGTGATGTCATTAAGCACTAATGAACTAGAACCTTACTTGACCATCTTGGCCTTTTATTAGGAGTAGTGAGATGGCCGGCTTTGATGCAGTCCGAAGTTGGTAGATACTCGATAATACACTCATTGAGGGTTGTTTTCTTGGAATATTTTGGTCGCTAGTTAAGTGGCTAAACCAAAACAATGAACATAGAAAACAATCCAATGATATTGAGCTCCTTAGAACCCGGTTACTATTTATAGGACAGGTTTTGAGCCAACTAAACTCAAGAGGGTACTTACCTATGAAACCTCATGCAAGCCTGAAACTAGGGTTTTGTGTGACTTGCTTGTACATGTGCTTGTGCATACATCATGAACATCATAAAGCATCATATGCATCCACTAACCATTTCAAGGGTTTGGATCTTCATCTTTGTTCTTGTTTTGTAGGTCATGGAATCTCTTCGCAGGAAAACAATTCAAGTCAACCTTGTGACGATCCCTCCTCAACTCAAGGAGCTTACTTCCAGGATTCCAGAGAATTATCTCTTCATTAAAAGACATGGTAGACTCCTCAACTTAGTCAACACTGACATTGAAGAAGACATGGTGAAAGTTATCTTCCAGTTCTTTGACCACTTACACCACTGTTTCACATTCCCTGATTACCAATTGGTGCCTACTTTGGAGGAATTTTCTCAACTCCTGAGAATTCCTATTCTTCATCAACTACCCTACAACGGTACCGAAAAAGAACCAAAGCCTGAAGATGTTGCTCAAGCACTACACTTGCAACCATCTGACATCAAGGGGGATTGGGAAACCAGAAGTGGTGTTAAGGGTTTCTTGGAAAAGTTTCTGTTTGAGAAGGCACAAGACTGCTGGAATTCTCTTGATCTACAAGCCTTTGAAGAGATTGTGGCACTCCTTATCTATGGGTTGGTTTTGTTCCCAAATCCTGATCAACTTATAGATGTGAATGCCGTCAAGATTTTCATATCCAGTAATCCCATACCTACATTGCTTGGGGACATCCTACACTCATTTTACACACGAACAATGAGGAAAAGAGGTGTTCTCATGTGATGTACTCCTCTCCTATCAAGGTGGTTTATTTCTCACCTTCCACAAGCAGTTTTGAAGAATGATCAGGGTTTGAGGTGGTCACAACGATTGATGACCCTCACACATTCTGATGTACATTGGTGTTCTCGGTCCAGAGAAAATGTCATCATCATTGATCGTTGTGGAGAATTCCCTAATGTCCCATTACTTGGCATTAGGGGAGGCATTACCTACAACCTCTGTCTAGCTTTGAGACAATTTGGATATGCTCGGAGGGATGGCCCTCATGACATGTTGATTCCTGACCTAGTTTTTTACTTCGACAACGATGCGCAAGGACTTCGACAAAGGTTCATCAGAGCTTGGAGGATGCCTAACAAGGTGGATAGTAAGACACTGGGGCACAAGAATTCCATCCCCCTTGAGCCTTACCTCAAGTGGGTACGAACCCGCTCCCAGAATCTTATGATGCCATATCCTCACATTCTCCCCTTGATCAAAGAGCCTGTTATGGAAGGAGAGGTTCCATACACCATCCTACATCCTGACATGCCAACATCATGGGAGGAAATGCAAAAGAGTTGGGTCCAACTCAAATAAGAACGAGATACTTTTGAAGCCAGCTTCTATGCCAGTGAGAAGAAGGTTTTAGAGCTCACCCGCCGACTTCACGAGGAGGAAACTCTCAACACCTACATCGCACCAAAGAGGATGCGCAATGTATTTTTACATTAAGAATTTTGTAATATTTCGCCCATGGGGCACTTATGTACTAACAAATTTCTTCTTAATATGACATGCGTTCTTTTTGTTTGCAACAAAATTGAATTTTTGAACCCTTGAATGCATTACATGAATAACATACCATTCATCATGTGCATAAACAGGTCTTCAAGCCAGGTTTCCTTATCTTTCTGCTGTTTATTTCAGCAAGATGGATTTGGAGCAAACAGTAAAGGACCTACAGGCACAAAATTCACAGTTTCAGCAACTCCTCATGACCTTGGCAAAGGGTCAAGAGGATCTCAAGGTTCTGCTAGAGAAGAATAAAGAGAAGAAAAAGAAAAAGAGACCGTGGGTAGCCACTTTCGGAAGAAGGTTTGAGGGCGATGCTAGAAGGACTCTTGAGTTCCCTTCAGCGTCTGACGAAGGGATTGGCAAGGGGAAAGGAGTTACTGTACCTTCTGAGTCTGAGGTAGAAGAGGAGGAAGAGGAAGAAGACGAGGACTATTCCGAACAACAGTATCTACCAGCGGATGACAAATATAAGAACCTTGAAGACAGATTGGCAGCTATGGAGTTGCAGAGGGTGCCCGGATTGGATTTTGAGGAACTAGGGTTAGTAGCTGGGATTGTTATCCCTCCCAAGTTCAAGGTGCCAACATTTGCCAAGTACGATGGTTTGTCTTTCCCTAAGATGCACTTGAGGTCGTATGTTAGAAAGATCCAACCACATTCATCCGATAAAGACCTTTGGGTACACTTTTTCCAAGACAGCTTGTCTGGCACTTAGTTAGATTGGTTTTATCAGCTCGAGAGATCAGAGGTTCACAATTGGGAAGACTTGGCAGCTGCTTTCTATCGTCAGTATCAGTACAATGCTGATTTGGCACCCACTCGTACTTAGTTACAAAGTATGGGGATGGCCTCAAATGAAGGGTTTAAGGAGTACGCCTAGAAGTGGTGTGACCTGGCTGGAAGGGTGCAGCCTCCGCTATCAGATAGGGAATTAGTTGACATGTTTTTGGGGACCCTGTCTGGCCCCTTCTTCAACCATCTAATCGGGATTTCTTCTGCGGGATTTACTGAACTGATTCTGACCGGTGAAAGGGTGGAGGCCGATATTAAAAGTGGAAAGATTCAAAAGGATGCCTCCACATCCAAAGCTGTTAAAAAACCTTTCCCAGCCAAGAAGGAAGCATATGCTGTGTACTCTCAGAAGGGATCGGGAAGAACTGAGCGCCGACCGACTGTAGGGGCCGTGATGATTCAAAATTCATTAAATGATCAACCTCGTAACAATCAGTCGAGACCTAATCAACAACGGGTAGAACAGCCACAACGGCAGTTCGCCCTCATCAACATGACGCTCGCACAGGTTCTTCCCCATTTGTTGAAGCTGAATCTGACTAGTTTGAAGGAGGCGCCAAAAAACCCTAACACCTCCTCTCCATACTATCACTCCAATGCCAAGTGTGCTTACCATTCCGACAGTGCTGGGCACGATACCAATAATTGTTGGGCACTTAAGAACAAAATTCAGGACTTAATTGATGCCAAAGAGGTTGAATTTGATGCTCCTGAGAAGCCTAATGTTATATCTACTCCGATGCCCAAGCACGGCCACAATGTGCATGCCATTTTGGAAAACCTCCATGTTACTGATGTTGCCAATCTGTCGACTCCATTGCTCGTGATTAAAGAAAATTTGTTGAGAGCCGGGATCTTTCCTGGTTGTGGTAAATGTTATTCTTGTTTGAACATTCAAGGTGACTGTCCAATGTTGAAGTCGGGTGTCCAACGCCCGATGGATACGCAAGAGATACTTTTCCAGAAAACCCCTGTTAACACTTTCAATCTGATTACTCCTGATACTTGTGATACTTCAACCAACGATATTGCTATCATAACCGTTTCCGACAATCCTCCCAAGGCTTGCAAAAGGCCTGTCAGGATTACACCCAACTCCGAATGTGTACCTTTAAAGATCACCATGTCGGGACCTATCTCGTACCAATCAAGCAAAATGATATCGTGGAACTATGGGGGAGAAATCTTCTACCACGGCATCAAACAAATCGAAACAGTCCAAGATATTTCTGAAGAAGACCCTGATATAGGGAACATCGCGGGTACAAGCAAGATAACCCGCAGTGGCCAAATCTTTTCTCCGGAGATTGCTCCCCCTCGAGAAGTTTTCGGACCCTTAAAAGCTTCTACACCTATTGGGCCCTCTGTGCAAGGCCCAATGATTGAAGAGTTAAACACTCCTGAAGAAAGACCATCTGCTGATAATACCGACAAGGGTAATGAAATTCTGGCTGCAGATACTCAATGTCACGTTCAATGTTATGACACCGTATCTGACTTTCTATAAGACAGTCAATACAAAAAACAGTAAAGAACACAGTCAATTGTTTACCCAGTTCAGTGTGCAACAACACCTACTCTGGGGGCTACCAAGCCAGGGAGGAAATCCACTATAAGAGATATTAATTCAGGAATAAACCAACCAGTTTATCTCCTTCACTTAAGACCTACCCAATGCAACTTCAATCTAAGTACAACTTAAACCTGAGTTCCTACTCACTCCCCCTCAATCACAGCAGTGATACTTAAAACAATTTGACTAATGAATTGATGAAGACACTCTTCAAAACATACACTTGATTATGCTTCAAAGATTTTTAATCAAGCAACACAAACACTCTTGCTTCACAGCTTTGAGTGATACACAAACCTAACTTGACTTTGCTTCAAAGCTTTAGTCAAGAGACACAAAAACACTCTTGCTTCAAAGCTTTGAGTGGTACACAACCCTTACAATTAAAACCTATTCCAAGTCACTTATCACAATGATACTTGCTTGGATTACAATAGTTAAAACTATACAACTTCTAAATGATCTTCTGTCAAAAAGGGATTCATTCAAAACAGCAGCCCTGTTGAATATATAGCAGCTGCATCTTCAGTTAGGGTTTCCACAAAAAGCTAGGGTTAATTCCGTTTGACCTTAAGACTAGGTCACAGGACTTTATCAACCAGGTTAAGGTTGAGCTAGGTTAACCCCAAGTCCACGAGATTTTCTGTTCTGGAAAGACTGAGTCATTTTCCTGAAAAAACTCAAAATTACCCAAACTGCATAACTGTTAGTTCAGAACAGGATGTCTTAACATTTGTTATGACATCTGAAATCCTGTCTACTGATTTTGGTAAATGTGATCTTTTTGCAAAATGCTCAGATACACACTCATAAACAGCAACACCTGTAAGACAATATTTTTCTGCAGAGGTACCTAATAAATCAGTACCTAATAAACTAGAATGTTATGACATCAGTCATGATATTCACACACCTGCTTTTACCAAAAATGCATGCCAATAACTAAACAACTACAAACTCCCCCTTTGGCAGATTTTTGGCTAAAGCCCCTAAGCAATCAGAGATAGATAGCAGCAGAAAAAAATGACTGCAGAAAAATAGAATGTCTAATAAAGTCTACCAAAATATATCTCCCTCTCTTTAGCCACAAATGGGCCAAAGATACATGTTCTTAAAAGTTATACAGTCATCCCAAAAGTAGAAGCAACAAAACAAAGAAAAACTGAACACACTTTGCAAACTCCACCAGGAAACAACAACTCCACCAACCAGCAACTCCACCAACCTTTAAGCACTGTCATCAGACTCAGAAGGTTCGGGCTTCTTCCTTTTCTTGTGAGCAATGTCAGCATTCTTCTCTTTGTCTGATGTCTCAACATCCTTAGAGACATCTGGATTTGTTTCAGCATTTGAACTTTCTTGATTTAAAGGAACAGAAATGCAAGGAACTAAGTGGTTCTCGTTCAGAATTCTTGTAACAATTTTAGCTATTGCTTGACGAACATAGGCTGACCCTTCCCTATTTGCAATTTCAGAGGGAACAGAAGAAGAAGGATGAGAAGGATTACCAGAGGCAGTAGCTTGGGACCTTCCTGCATGCCTTGTTCTCAGCTCTTTGACCTTGGTGGGGTTAGTTTCCACTTCTCTAAGAGGAGCGATCTCCAGGACTTCAGAATCCAGGCAAGATGAGATTTCCCTAGAATCTTGATCAGAGGAAGAGGACGAAATAGTCGTATTGGATGATGATGGTGTTTGAGACATTTTGATAGTCTTAGAAGACCAATAGCACTTGGAGAGAAAATTATGATAGAGAGATTGGGTTTTGATGCAGAGACGAGAGAAGAAGGAAGAAAAGGAGTGTCTGTTCAACTTCTTAAAAGAATTGAAGGAAATGGGAAAATATAAGTTTAACCCAATCAGAACAGACTTAACAAACATAACTCCTTTACCCCTTGTTTTAAGCAAAATTAATTGCTACAATTCCTCATGTTGGAAAATACCCAACTTACCCCTCAAGTTTTCAAATTGATTTGCATCAAGTGCCTTGGTAAAAATGTCAGCCAGCTGTAGCTCAGTGGCAACATGTTCCAATTTAGTTGTCCTCTCTTCTACAAGGTCTCTGATAAAGTGATGTCTTATGTCAATATGTTTGGTCCTACTATGCTGAATGGGATTCTTGGAAATGTTGATTGTACTCAGATTGTCACAGTACAATGTCATAACATCTTGTGTGACATTATACTCAGTAAGCATCTGTTTCATCCAGATCATTTGAGAACAGCTACTACCAGCTGCAATGTATTCAGCTTCAGCAGTAGAGAGAGACACACAATTCTGTTTCTTGCTGAACCAGGAAACCAGATTATTTCCCAAGAAGAAACATCCTCCAGAGGTGCTTTTTCTATCATCAGCACTACCAGCCCAATCAGCATCACAGTAACCAGTCAGAGTTGGTTCACAGCCATGAGAATATAGCAACCCATAGTTGTAAGTTCCACTCACATACTTCAAAATTCTCTTCACTTGATTGATATGACTGACTTTAGGATCTGCTTGGTATCTTGCACAAACTCCAACTGCAAAAGCAATGTCAGGTCTGCTGGCTGTTAAGTATAACAAGCTTCCTATCATGCTTCTGTACAGACTTTGATCCACCTTAACCCCACTTGAATCTTTGGAAAGATTTAAATGAGTAGGAGCAGGAGTCCTTTTGTGACTGCCATTCTCCATGCCAAACTTCTTTACAATGTTCTTAGCATACTTGCTTTGAGATAAGAAGATTGAGTCCTCCATCTGTGAGACTTGCAGTCCAAGAAAATAAGTTAGTTCTCCCATGAGACTCATTTCGAATTCAGCCTGCATCTGGTCAGCAAAATGTTTAACCATAGGTTCTGACATTCCTCCAAACACTATGTCATCAACATATATTTGGGCAACCATCAACTTCCCTCCTTCAGTTTTGACAGAGAGTGTTTTGTCCAAGCCTCCTTTTCTGTATCCTTTGTCTGAGAGAAATTTTGTTAGCCTGTCATACCATGCTCTAGGAGCTTGTTTCAGGCCATATAGAGCTTTTCTCAATTTGTAGACATGATCAGGGTGGTTTGGATCCACAAAGCCTTTAGGCTGTTCCACATAAGCTTCCTCATTCAAGTACCCATTTAGAAAGGCACTTTTGACATCCATCTGAAATAACTTGAACTTCAGAAGACAAGCAATTGACAATAGGAGTCTGATTGATTCCAGCCTGGCTACAGGTGCAAAGGTTTCATCAAAATCAACCCCTCCAACCTGAGTGTATCCTTGAGTAACAAGTCTTGCCTTATTCCTGGTGACAACTCCTTCAGCATCTGATTTGTTCTTGAAAATCCATTTTGTGCCAATGATGTTAGTTCCTTCAGGTCTAGGAACCAGTTCCCAAACTTCATGTTGCTTGAATTGGTTCAGTTCATCTTGCATTGCTCCAATCCAGTATTCATCAGTTAAATCTTCCTTGACATTTCTTGGTTCCATTTTGGACACAAAACAAGAGTTTGAGACGATTTCTCTAGATCTTGTAATGACTCCACTGTTGGGATCTCCTATGATGAGCTCTTTTGGATGATCCTTCTGAATTCTGATGGAAGGGATCTTGCTAGCTTCCTTTGATTCATATTCTGCTGTGGTGGTGTTGGGTAGATCATTCTGTTGGGTTGAAGTCTCAAAGAATGTCTCAACATTACAGGGGACATATATTTCTTCATGATAATCATCAATTATGACATTTATTGATTCCATCATGGCTTTGGTCCTGGAATTGAATACTCTATAAGCTCTGCTGTTTGAGGAGTATCCTAGAAATATGCCTTCATCACTTTTAGGGTCTAGTTTTCTTCTTTGTTCACGATCTGCCAGAATATAGCATTTGCTGCCAAACACATGGAAGTACTTCACAGTTGGTTTTCTTCCTTTCCAGAGTTCATATATGGTGGATGAGGTTCCCTTTCTCAAGGTGACCCTGTTATGGACATAGTGGGTTGTATTCATAGCTTCAGCCCAAAAATACATAGGAAGTCTTTTGGCATGTATCATTGCTCTGGCAGATTCCTGTATGGTCCTGTTTTTTCTTTCCACAACTCCATTTTGCTGAGGAGTTATAGGAGAAGAAAATTCATGACTAATTCCTTCTGAGGAACAGAAATCATCAAACTTGCTGTTTTCAAATTCCTTGCCATGATCACTTCTGATTCTAACAATACACCCTTCCTTTTCTCTTTGAATTCTTTTGCACAATTCTTTAAAAACTTCAAATACATCAGATTTTTCCCTAATGAAGTTAATCCAGGTGAATCTGGAAAAATCATCCACAACCACATAGGCATATCTTTTTCCACCAAGACTCTCCACCTGCATTGGTCCCATCAGATCCATATGAAGGAGTTCTAGAACCTTAGAGGTGGTCAGATGTCTTGACTTTGGATGTGACATCCTAGTCTGCTTACCAACCTGACATTCACCATAAACTCTTCCTTCATCAATTTGCAGTCTTGGAATACCTCTGACTGCCTCCATGGAGATAATCCTTTTCATACCTCTTAGATGAAGATGGCCAAGTTTTTGGTGCCACAGTTTCACCTCTTTTTCTTCTTTTGCAATGGAACACACAGAGGAGAAATTAGTGTTCTCAGGCTCCCACAAGTAACAGTTGTCTTTAGATCTGACTCCTTTCATTACAATTTCTTGTTTTTCATTAATTACAAGACATTCAGGTTTTGAAAAATTGACCTTGAATCCTAGATCACACAATTGACTGATACTAATGAGATTAGCAGTCAGCCCTTTTACCAGCAGTACTTCATTCAGACTTGGAACTCCAGGACAATCCAAATTACCAACTCCTTTGATTTCACCTTTAGCACCATCTCCAAAGGTCACAAAACTGGTGGTGTATGGTTTAACATTATTGAGGAGGTTCTTGATTCCAGTCATGTGTCTGGAACACCCACTGTCAAAGAACCAGTCTTCCTTTGCAGAGACCCTCAGGGAAGTGTGGGCTATCAGGGCAGTATCCTTTTTCTTCCATTTAGGAGCATGTGGTACCTTTTTAGACTTAGGTTTGACACCTGAGTTCTGATTAGGGTATCCATGCAATCTGAAGCAGAAAGGCTTTATGTGGCCATACCTCCCACAATGATGACATCTCCATCTTTGGTACCTTTTCTTCATATGTCTCTGTTCCTGATGTTGAGAGTTGTGTTGAGACATCTGTTTTGACATTTGCTTATCAGGCTTGATCTTCTTATCTGTACCAGATTTCTTTTCTTCCATAAATCCTAGTCCAGATTTGTTTCCCACATTTTGTCCAACCTGAAGGATCTCTTCCAATTTGTCTGTTCCATTAGTCAGCATCTTGACAGATTTGGTCATTTGATTCAGTTGTGAGTTCAGCAATTGAACTTCCCCTTCTAGATGACTTATAGTTTCAAGGTTTGCCCTTTTTTCAGCCTCCAGCTTTATGATGAGTTTTGATTGTTTCTCATTCTGCACACAGACTTCAGCACTTCTGATACACAATTTCTTGTAAGTATCAGCCAGTTCTTCAAATGTCACTTCTTCATCACTAGTGTCACTTTCAGAGGTACAAACACCAGTTAGAGCAGTAACTAGTTTGGCAGATTCTTCTTCAGAATTACTTTCTGAATCACAGTCAGACCAAGTAACAGTCATTCCTTTCTTTTGTTTCTTAAGAAAGGTAGGACATTCAGCTCGAATATGCCCATATCCTTCACAACCATGGCATTGAATTCCTCTGCCTTGATTTCCCTTCTCTTCTGACCTTGGTCTTCTGCTGGAACTGTCAATGTCAGAGAGAATGTTATGAACATTAGACCTTGACTTTGGATCTATTCTTTTGATGAGTTTGTTGAATTGTCTTCCAAGCATGGCTATAGCTTCTGAAATATTTTCTTCTTCATCCTCCTTGTTTTCAACATCAGTGTTGGATACAAGTGCTATGCTCTTATTCTTCTTGTCACCATTTTCAGTGATCCCCATCTCAAAAGTCTGAAGAGACCCAATAAGTTCATCCACTTTCAACTTGCTGATGTCCTGGGCTTCCTCTATGGCAGTTACCTTCATTGCAAATCTTTTAGGCAAGGATATGAGAATCTTTCTCACCAATTTTTCTTATGACATCTTTTCTCCCAGTGCTCCTGAGGTGTTGGCAATCTCCAAGATGTTCATGTGAAACTCATGAATGGTTTCATCTTCCATCATTTTTAGATTCTCAAACTTGGTAGTCAACATCTGAAGTCTTGACATTTTCACTTTGGAAGTGCCCTCATGAGTACTTTTGAGAGTGTCCCAAACTTCTTTGGCCAGTTCATATTGATGTACTAGTCTGAAAATGTTTCTATCAATTCCATTGAACAAGGCATTTAAAGCTTTGGAATTTCCCAGGGCTAACTCATCTTCTTCTTTACTCCAATCTTCCTCAGGCTTCAGACTGATTGTCCCATCTTTCTCAGTTATGGTGGGATGGTTCCATCCTTTGTCAGCAACTCTCCAAGCCTTTTTGTCCAGAGATTTTAAGAAGGCTATCATACGAGGTTTCCAGTAGTCATAATTTGTTCCATCCAGAATGGGTGGTCTATTTCCAAAAACTCCTTCTTTGTCCATAGTGCTAGAAAGTGATATCCCTAGATCTCACCCAGTAATACAGGCAGGGTGCCTGCTCTGATACCAATTGAAATTCTGGCTGCAGATACTCAATGTCACGTTCAATGTTATGACACCGTATCTGACTTTGTATAAGACAGTCAATACAAAAAACAGTAAAGAACACAGTCAATTGTTTACCCAGTTCAGTGTGCAACAACACCTACTCTGGGGGCTACCAAGCCAGGGAGGAAATCCACTATAAGAGATATTAATTCAGGAATAAACCAACCAGTTTATCTCCTTCACTTAAGACCTACCCAATGCAACTTCAATCTAAGTACAACTTAAACCTGAGTTCCTACTCACTCCCCCTCAATCACAGCAGTGATACTTAAAACAATTTGACTAATGAATTGATGAAGACACTCTTCAAAACATACACTTGATTATGCTTCACAGCTTTTTAATCAATCAACACAAACACTCTTGCTTCACAGCTTTGAGTGATACACAAACCTAACTTGACTTTGCTTCAAAGCTTTAGTCAAGAGACACAAAAACACTCTTGCTTCAAAGCTTTGAGTGGTACACAACCCTTACAATTAAAACCTATTCCAAGTCACTTATCACAATGATACTTGCTTGGATTACAATAGTTAAAACTATACAGCTTCTAAATGATCTTCTGTCAAAAAGGGATTCATTCAAAACAGCAGCCCTGTTGAATATATAGCAGCTGCATCTTCAGTTAGGGTTTCCACAAAAAGCTAGGGTTAATTCCGTTTGACCTTAAGACTAGGTCACGGGACTTTATCAACCAGGTTAGGGTTGAGCTAGGTTAACCCCAAGTCCATGAGATTTTCTGTTCTGGAAAGACTGAGTCATTTTCCTGAAAAAACTCAGAATTACCCAAACTGCATAACTGTTAGTTCAGAACAGGATGTCTTAACATTTGTTATGACATCTGAAATCCTGTCTACTGATTTTGGTAAATGTGATCTTTTTGCAAAATGCTCAGATACACACTCATAAACAGCAGCACCTGTAAGACAATATTTTTCTGCAGAGGTACCTAATAAATCAGTACCTAATAAACTAGAATGTTATGACATCAGTCATGACATTCACACACCTGCTTTTACCAAAAATGCATGCCAATAACTAAACAACTACAGGTAAGGGGATACTGGAAATGCCTGTCAGGATGAAGGCTCATGCTGTGGTTATCCCCGAAACCACTCAGAAGGAAATGGATGAAATCCTAAAAATAATCAGAAAAAGTGACTACGACGTTGTAGAACAACTGGGGCAGGCCCCTTCTAAAATTTCAATGTTAGCTCTCCTGCTCTATTCAGAGGCCTATGCTAAGGCCCTGATTAAATTCTTGAAGACGACACATGTACCCCAAGAGACTTCGGCTGACCAATTTCAGGATTGTGTGGCCAGTCTTATTGCTGACAATGGCCTGGGCTTTTCTGATGCTGACTTAACTCCCAAAGGAAGGAAGCACAATGACGCGCTACACGTCTCAGTTGAATGCCGAGGAACCACTCTCGCCCATGTCTTGGTTGATACTGGTTCTTCCCTGAATGTTCTGCCAAAGAAGGCCTTAGACCATTTGGATTGCGAAGGTTTGACCCTCAAACCTAGTAACATCGTCGTTAGGGCTTTCGATGGTTCCAAAAGAATGGTTCATGGAGAGGTTGATATTCCCATCAAGGTAGGCACCGAAGTGTTCAACTCCACCTTCTACGTAATGGACATCCATCCATCATACTCGTGTTTGCTAGGAAAATCGTGGATCCATTATGTCGGGGCAGTTACCTCCTCTTTGCATCAGATGCTGAAATATCCTGTTAAGGGTAAAATCATAACTGTGCACGGTGAGGAAGAGTACATGATCAGTCATCTCAATTCCTTTCGATATGTGGAGTTAGATGGCGAGTTCATCGAAACGCCTTTTCAACATTTTGAGGAAGTTTCTCCCGAGGTAGCAGTTGTGAAGACGATGGTCGAGGCGCCTATCGTTCCAAAGCATGCATCTAGGATGGCATCTCTCAAGGAAGCGGAGGATGTGATTAAGGAGGGGAAGAGCACAGTATGGGGGCAATTGCCCGACTTTCCTATAATATAGACAAGTTTGGGTTGGGGTTTACTGCTGCACGACAAAAGGCTATGCGTCGCTCTAAGATTGGAAGATCACCCGTCAACATCTCACACCATGGAATCAATGCTGTAGAAGATGAAGCTGAGGAGAGCCACTTTGAGGATTGGATTTTTCCGACTGTCGAAGGGGGTTTGAGCAATTGGGAAGCAAAAGATTTTATTCCTATCACCTTTATCAACCAGTAATTTTATCTTTGAACAATTTCCCATTTTTATGGTCTGTAATAACTAAAACAATTCGCACACTATTTTCACCTCATGCCTTGCCCGGGGCATGTAGGTCCATTTGTAAGGGCTTGATTTTCTTCATAATCATATGCCATGTTTTAATGAATCATTGGACTGTTTTTCATCTATAAACTGCTGTGTTCATTTTCTTTCCTTTTTGCATTTTTGTTTGTTTAAGGATGGCTATCCCTTACACACACACACACACTCACAAATGCAGGTACCCATCCACTCCGGATTCCATGGGTGACTATTCTGCTTTAACTTTCGATAACTCTGAAGATTTGGTCAATCAGGCTGAGTACGAAGTCGACGAAGATTGTGAAGCATCAGGAGAGTTAGCCATACTTCTACAACAAGAGGAGAGGGCCATTCTGCCTCATGAAGAGTTGCTGGAAACCATCAACTTAGGGACAGAGGAAGACAGGAAGGAAGTAAAAGTGGGTACTAACCTGGAACCGAGTGTCAAGGAACGCTTAATACAGTTGTTGAACGAATATGTTGAAATCTTTTCCTGGTCTTATGAAGACATGCCAGGGTTAGAAACAGATATCGTGGTTCACCGTCTCCCTACCAGAGAAGATTGTCCACCGATCAAGCAAAAGGTTCGTCGAATGAGGCCTGACATGTCTGAGAAGATTAAGGCTGAAGTAATGAAGCAATTCAACGCCGGCTTTCTGGCTGTTACCTCCTATCCACAATGGGTTGCTAACATCGTGCCCGTGCCTAAGAAGGACGACAAAGTCAGAATGTGCGTGGACTATTGGGATTTGAACAGGGCTATCCCTAAAGACGATTTTTCGTTGCCGCATATCGACATCTTGGTTGACAACACAACTCAGCACAAGGTATTTTCCTTCATGGACGGATTCTCGGGATATAACCAAATCAAAATGGCCCCCGAGGACAAGGAGAAAACAACCTTTGTTACACAATGGGGTACCTTCTGCTACAAAGTGATGCCGTTCGGACTGAAGAACGTAGGGGCAACTTATCAACGCGCCATGGTAGCTTTGTTTCATGATATGATACATCATGAGATTGAAGTTTACGTAGACGACATGATAGATCGATCACAGACAAAATAAGAACACCTTGAACATTTGCAAAAGCTGTTTTCCAGGTTGAAGGAGTATAAGCTCAGACTGAATCCAAGCAAGTGCACTTTTGGAGTTAGGTCTGGTAAAGTTTTGGGATTTATTATCAGCAACAAGGGCATTGAGGTTGATCCAGCTAAAGTAAAAGCTATACAAGAAATTCCTGCCCCCCGTACTGAAAAGGAGGTTAGAGGATTCTTGGGACGCTTGAACTATATTGCGAGGTTCATCTCTCACCTGACATCTACCTGCGAGCCAATTTTCAAACTGTTGAAGAAAGATCAGGTAGTTGAATGGAACGATTATTGTCAAGTTGCTTTTGATAAGATCAAGGAGTACTTACTAGAACCTCCTATTTTGATGCCACCCGTCGAAGGAAGGCCATTGATCATGTATCTGATTGTTTTGGAGAACTCAATGGGGTGCGTACTGGGCCAACATGACGAGTCTGGCCGAAAAGAGCATGCCATTTATTACCTTAGCAAAAAGTTTACCGACCGTGAGACTCGCTACTCACTGCTCGAGAAAACTTGATGCGCTTTGGTATGGGCCGCTCGCCGGCTAAGGCAGTATATGTTGACTCATACCACTTTGCTGATTTCCAAGATGGATCCGATCAAGTATATCTTCGAGAAGCCTGCTTTATCTGGAAGAATCGCTAGATGGCAGATGATCCTGACTGAGTATGACATTCAGTATACTACCCAAAAAGCTATAAAAGGGAGTGTACTAGCTGACCATCTAGCTCATCAAGCCGTCGAAGATTATCAATCTATGAGATTCGACTTCCCTGACGAGGACATCATGACCTTGGACAAAATCGAAGGTAACAGACCGTGTGACAGACCTGAACAAGGATCCCGATGGACCTTGTACTTTGATGGTGCTTCAAATGCACTTGGAAACGGCATCGGTATGGTACTCATTTCTCCGGAAGGTTACCATACACCCTTCACTGCCCGCCTTTGTTTCAGCTGTACCAATAACATGGCCGAATATGAAGCTTGCATCTTTGGTCTCAAGGCTGCTATAGACTTGGGAATCAAATCTTTGGTCGTATTTGGGGACTCGGCTTTGGTTATCAGTCAAATCAAAGGAGAGTGGGACACCAAACATCCTAATCTTATCCCATACAAAGAACATGTCCTGACGTTGTTGCCTCATTTCGAGCAGATTACTTTCGATCACTTCCCGCGAGAAGAAAATCAGCTAGCAGATGCTCTGGCTACAATGTCTTCCATGTTCAAACTCAACTGGGATAACGAGGCTCCCCAAATCACCATCGAGCGAATGGACAAACCTGCGCACTGTCATGAGATTAATACCGAAGAAGTAGTGGAACAACCCTGGTTTCATGAAATCAAAAGGTATCTCCAGACTAGAGAATACCCTGAAGGAGCTTCCGTCAATGACAAAAAGTTCTTAAGGAGATTTGCTGCCAAGTTCTTCCTAAGCAATGGCATCCTTTATAAACGCAACCATGATTGTGTTTTACTTTGTTGTGTGGACAAAGCTGAAGCAGAATTGATCATGACCGAGATACACAATGGCACATTTGGCACCCATTTGAGCGGACATACGATGGCTAAGAAGATTCTAAGGGCAGGCTACTACTGGTCTACCATGGAAGTTGATTGTCACCAATATTCCCGTACTTCCCACAAATGCCAAGTCTACGCCGACAAGGTACATATTCCTCCTGTTCCTCTCAATGTTTTGACAGCTCCTTGGCCATTCGCAATGTGGGGCATTGACATGATTGGAGAGATCAAGCCCACGGCGTCCAATGGACATTGCTTCATCTTGGTCGCTATTGATTATTTTACCAAGTGGGTCGAAGCAGCTTCCTTTGCCTCTGTTACAAAGAATGTGGTTACCCACTTCATCAAGCAGAACCTCATATGCCAGTATGGTGTCCCCGACAGGATCATCACAGACAACGGTACAAATCTGAATAATACTATGATCACTGCTCTATGCGAACAGTTCAAGATTTATCATCACAATTTATCTCCCTATCGGCCGAAGATGAACGGTGTTGTTGAAGCCGCAAACAAAAATATCAAGAAGATCATTAAAAAAATGACAGTTACCTACAAAGACTGGCACGAGATGTTACCGTTTGCTCTGCATGGATATCGTACCACAACACGTACTTCAACAGGGGCAACCCCATTTTATTTGGTGTATGGCATGGAGGCTGTCCTACCCATGGAAGTTCAGATTCCTTCCTTAAGGATTATGAAGGATGCTGGTTTAAGTGAAGATGATTGGATTCAGACCCGGCTTGATCAACTCAATTTGATCGACGAGAAGCGACTTACTGTTGTTTTCCATGGTCAGACGTATCAAAAATGGATGATCAAGGCTTTCAACAAGAAATTCAGGCGTCAGATATATCAAGTCGGAGATCTTGTAATCAAGCGAATCATCTTACCGCAAAGTGATCCCAGGGGCAAATGGACTCCTACTTACGAAGGACCATTTGTAATCAAGAGCATCTTTTCTGGTGGGGCAATGATTTTGACCACCATGGACGGCGACGATTTACCACACCCTGCGAACGCAGACATAATCAAAAGATACTACGCATAAAACAACCCGACATGTTGAAAACCCGAAAGGGCGACTTGGGCAAAAATGGGCATCCCGGTGAACCGAAAACCCGAAAGGGCGGTTCAGGAAAAAATTAGGGATAAAACAAAAAAATCTGTACACCCGGCAAGTTGAAAACCCGAAAGGGCGACTTGGGCAAAAAAGGGTTTCCCGGTGGATCGAAAACCCGAAAGGGCGATTCAGGAAAAAGTTAGGTAATTAAAGTGTATGACTGTGTCTCGTCGGATCACTTTAAAGAACAATCTCTTCATCAACAAGCTCCGAACTTCTGATCAATCTAACCATCGACGGACGAAGTAGTGAATGGACAAGATATTCAGAGTTGTGAAGGCTATAGCAGAATAGGAATCCCATGGAATTGTTACACATAGCCATCTTTCTTTTGTATAAAATTTTCCAATTTTTACGACAACATTCTCTTACTAGGATGTCTGTCTCCTTTGTACAAAGATACTCACAAAAGTTAATACAAATACACTCCAAAGTATTGAAATTTGCTTGCCTTTCTTTTCTTTTTTACACTTATGTTTTATTTGAAAACGTCCAATATTTTGTTAAATAGGCATATGCATTTGAATATAATCACTGCTTATAAATAAAACGAAATTGAAAAAAGATGATTACTGATAGGTTAAAGGTGTAGGAAGATATCTTTGTGCCATTCCAAAAAAATCCCCCACGATACATCATTCAGATCCTTGACAAAGCTAAAATTTGGAATATATTTCCCAAACGGGGTTAAGCTTCAAGATCCTCAACAGAGCCATTACATTCTAAAGCTTGATTCCCCAGCTAAGCTGAATTTCAAAATTCCCATCAGAGTCAAGTTTCAGGATCCCCAGTGGAGCCCAAAAACCCTGAAAATCCTATCCCCGACGGAGCCAGAATAGTGAGCATTTCCCCACAGATTTATTTCCCAGCAGATTGAGGATTCTCAGTCTCATTTCTCCAGAAGAAGTCTCCCAAGTTTTAACTCCCCAGTAGAGATTTTTCAGAGTTTCCCTTATTCCCCAAGCAGTCAGCAAGGGTTTCTCATCTTCAAATCCTCAACATTGGTCAAGGATTTATTTTCCCCGGCAGCAGTCAAAGAATTCATTATTTCTGGCTATCCGAATTTTATCTTCCTCAACAAGACGGCTACTCAGCTTACATGCATAACCATTACATTCATATATCATAAACATTGATGAAATACAGTTCATTGCATCATACATATCATACAACATAACTTTGAGTTTTAGCTAACATTTTATCCTTTTCAGGATAAGATTAAAAGGCTATCGTTAACAATTATTCAGATACAGTGTGGATACACCCCAGACACGGCGGTCGTTCTACTACTCATTCAGACTTCAGAAATCCGATACAGACTAGATACGCTCCAGACACGGCGGCCATTCTATCTCTCATTCAGATTCAATTATCAACTTCAAGTTCAGATATGCTCCAGACACGGATTCCATTCTGACCCTTACACCAACGGTTTAATTCCCTCAGTGCAGTCGCCACGGAAGTCATTTTGTCATTCATTCAGATCCCAGTTACAGTACAAATACACTCCAGACACAAAAGTCATTCTACTACTCATACAAATCTCAACTTCAGATACAGTCCAGATACGCTCCAGACGCGGTTGCCATTATGTCACTCATTCAGAGTTTATCCCCAACACACAGTTGCTCCATACATAGATATTTCTCTGTTACCCGGATACAATACAGATACACTTCAGACACGACAATCATTCTGATATTCATTCAACATTCAAACACAGTTACAACTCAGATACGCCCCAGACGCTGGAGCCATTCTTTTGCTCATACAAACTCAGTCTCCAGATACAGTTCAAGTGCATTCCAGACACGGATACCATTTTGATACTCATTCTTTTGGCCTACAACATTTCAATTCAACAAAGGTTCTTGGATGGCATCTTTAAGCCCATCTCCAGCAAGATTCTGCCATCTCCAAATGGCATCTTTAAGCCCATTCCCGCACCTATGTTTTGACGAGTGCAAATTTACGGGCACTATAATGTCCAATCCTCTTTTACCTTCGAGTCGCGAAAGGCAAACTTGCCAATCTAACTCTTCAGGTTCAAGAAGATTGAACAGGGGCAACTGTTGTACCCCAAAATTTTCCCTCTCATTTCATCAACACTTTCTCATAACAAGACTCTTGGAATTCAGGATCAAGCTAGGGTTTGCTCTGCTCAAGATCCTAGAAATCAACTGTATTGGGGAAAAAGTCAATTGTGGCCAATTGACAGTCAAACCTCATGAAATTTGACCCACATCAACATTATGAACTCATATGAACCATTTGATCAAGTTTGGATCACAATTCCACAAGAAATTTGATCAGATCACCAAAAGGGCAAAATGGTCATTTTTAGGGTTTTGACTGCACAAAGGCAATTTTTGACTGTTTGACCTAACCAATGGCAAACCAAGCTCACATATGGACTCAAGGACTAAATGAAATTGTCTTGACCCATTCAACAAGTTCAAAAGATCTCAAGTACATGGGATTGACAGATGAATTTTTCAGTCAACTGATCAAAATTTGACTGTATAATGAAAAGTCAAACTTTGACTTTTTGGTCAAAATTAAGTGCCAAGGGTCATTTTTCATCAAGACATGTCAAATTATGAAACTTGTTCATCAAGAAACCCAAAAATGCAAATTAGGGTTTAAAATGGAAAAATTTCATAACTTAGAATTTTTCTAAGTTATGAAATTTTCTTTTTTTTTTCCTAACTTTGTCCCATTTTTTCACCAAGATGCAAATGGATTAAAACAAAACTTGAAACATGAAATTTTTAGTCCATAATAAAGTCTACAACTTTGATTCACAAAGTTTTCTCAAAAGAAGCTTGTATCTCAAGTTATGATTTTTGGAACAAGGGTACCTAAAACTTTTAACTTAGAGAAAATTTGCCCTAATTTAGGCAGGATTTTGACCCATCTTCTTGGCAATTTTTCACATAGTTCCACTTGTAGTTTCAAGTTTCATTACAAAGAGGGATTGTAGTACATTTTCCAAGCTTTCCAAATTATCCAAGAACTCCTCAAACACCCTTGTGGTTAGAGAGAATCGAATGCTTGAAGTTGGCAAAAACTCACTTTTGTCCATGGCCAATACATGTTCATAACAACTTGCAATTCTGATCTAACTAGCTTGGTTCAACATTACAGGTCTCAAAACCAATTTTTACTCCTTAATTTAATGCTTATCCATTGTATTAAGGTTTTGTCTTGGTCATTAGGGCATTATACTTTAGTTTAAGCCTTAAAAGGAAAAAGCAACAATGCCATTTTTGCCTAAACTTCATTTTATGTCAAAACCAAATCCTTGAGGCATGGGGCCAGATCTTTGAGGCAAAATCAAGTCCACTAATTCCAGTAACCAAGAACAAAAGTTGCAGCATGATAGGAGGGCTGGTACAGAGCTATAACATCATTTCCATTCTCTTGCTTCAAGTAGAAGAAAAGTGGCAAAACATAAGGCATCTCTCAGATCTGTTGACACAAGCTTACAAGAACTTTGTGAACAAATTCCATACCTCTAAACAAGCCTAAAGCACGACCCTTTTACCCCTAAAACCTCCTCATACTCAGAACCATTGTTTTTCTGCAAAACAGGGCAGGTTCTGCATTTTGCAAGCCACAACAAAATTCCATCGTGCGTTTTGTCCCAAGATAGTTCCAACACCTTCCAATCAACTCACCTGAACTATCCCAGGCCCCCATTGCAAGCTATAACACCTCTAACACACTTTTCCATTTTCATTTCAAAGCTCTGCAGGTTGAGTTCTACAACATGATTCAAGTTGTTTCAAAGCAAGCCAAGCATTGGAGAAGCTTCCTTGGACCTCAGGCAAGCTCAACAGAAGCTCAAACACCATTGAAGGTTGCTGCATTGTCCAGCTCGAAGTCAACTGAATCATGTATTTCATTTCTATCTCCCTATTTAGGAATGGTTAGGCTTAGGTTTGTGAATGAAAAATGATGTACTCATAGCCCTGAAGCCATACATATGCTTAGTTCTCATTTACATTAATCGTGCTGAGAGAATTTCACTCATGAACTTTCTGAAAAAACTAGGTTAGAAATTAGGGCCAGAGAAATTATCTCTGGTCTTTGAGAGTTAATCCAAGTTTTTTATATGGTTAGATTCGTTATTTGATGCTCTACAAGTTTCATGTTTTGAGTTTTGTCAAAAGATCAAAGAATTAGGAGATACAGGTTGGGGTAGCTAGCGCGCGTTTTTTTCAAGTTCTGTTGGACAGAGGAAGAAGATGAAGTAGCTGGGCTGGGCCTGGCTACTTCCTACTTTTGGCACCCCCCACTTTCAGTTTCACACCCCATGGCCCATTTTCTCATATTTTGATATTTTTGCATTTTTATTTTCTTTTCTGACTTTAATATTTTATTTTCAAATATAAAAAATGATCCAAAAATATTTTTATAATTTTTTACATTTATTTGGTATTTACTTTTATTATTACTAGCATTAAAACATTTTATATGTTTTTATATTATTTTGTTTAAATTTAAAAATAATGCAAATAATACTTTTTATTTTTTATTTCTTAATTTTATTCACACTAAAATACTTTCTTAAATATATTTTATTTTTTGTAAAAATTTTATCTTGTTATATATATATATATATATATATATATATATATATATATATATATATATATATATATATATATATATATATATATATATATATATATATATATATATATATATATATATATATATATATATATATATATATATATATATATATATATATATATATATATATATATATATTTTTTTTTTTACTAAATAATTAGAACAAAAAATACAAAAAATATTACATTTTCCTTTTTATTATTATTTTAGACCAAAAATATCATTTTTATAATATACTTTTATTTTTTGTATAAATTAGTATATTATTGCACATAATTAATAAATAGTATTATTTATTAGGAATTAGGGTTTTTAGCCCTAAATAGAAAATAATTAAAATTGACATTTTTATTTATATACACTTCACATTGAAAAAATACTTTTTACATACTAAAAACATTTTGGCATAATACATTTTATTTACATTTATTTATTGTATTTATTTCAATTATTGTACATTTAAATATTGTATCTTGTACATTCGATATGGTTGTAATAACTTAGAATTTATTTTCTTGTCAAATACTCCCAATTCAAATTTGTACCCCCTCCCTATATCATGTTGTAATAGTGTAGTTTCAAATTCCCGTACATTGAAAAGCTTCCAAATTATGCCATGCTTAGACTTAGGGTTTGTATGCAAAATAAAATCAACAACTAGCTTGACCTAATCCAAGATAAATATGCATGAAAAACAAACATAATGCACACTTGCACCCCTAGGGTTACAATCCACTTGTTGCCTTCAAAAATGGGCCATGGTTGCATGTTGAGTACTTTGGGCAAAATAAAAAAACAATCAAAAAAGATCATAGTCCCTCGATGACGCTATCTGAGTTGCCTAAACAAAATGATCAAATCCCTCAAGAAAATTGCCAAAGATACTTAACACTATTGCTATCATGGTCTATACGATGACTCGCGCCTGTCCCGTTAACATCCTAACACAAGGTTGTTCACCAAATACAATGGTGAAACAACACTGTTAAAAGGGTTAAAAACATAAGAAAGATCCTTGAGTAAAATAGGGTAGATAGCTCTTAGCTACTTGATCAAGCTTGCAAAAAAACATCCTTGCTACTTTTCAAAACAAACTCAATAACATAATTTCAAAACCCTACTTTCAAACATTGAAAACCTTTCAAAAAACAAAAACACCTTTGTATACATTCAAACAAGAATCATTACAAAGGTTGCCACAATGATGGCCTCTTTTCAAAACATTTTCCAAAAGCACACACAAAGCACCATTTCAAACAATTGAAAAGCACCATTTCAAACAATAGAAATGCAAAGCAAGTGATCTAAGCAAGTAGCTAAGAGTCCATGGATAACCATGGATAGAAATGGTGCTAATACCTTCCCTTTCTATAATCTACTTCCCGAATCCAAGAAAACATCTCAAAGGTCCTTCATGTTCTTTTTGACCTTTCCTTAGGATAAAATAAAAAGTCGGTGGCGACTCTTGCTAAACCGAAACATTTGCGAACACAAACGTAAAATCTCAAGTCAGTTCTCCCACCGTATCACACTCACATACCTCGTTTGAAATGTTGATTTCTGGAAATCCTGAAACCATATTTCTTCTCTTCAAATCTCTGATTTCTCTGAAGTTGGGATGGCCTAGTCTATAATGCCATATCCATTCATCTCTGCTAGCTGCAGTCGAAAGGTACTTGTGCTCCATCAGATTAAATTCAATCTTGAAGGTTCGATTCTGAGACATAGGAGCCTTCAAGATTAATCTCCCATTTGCATCAACGACTTTCATCATCTTATCTTCGATTGACACTTTATAATTCTTTTCGATCAACTGCCTTATACTGAGAAAATTGCTCTGCATGCCTGGTATGTACAACACATTGGAGATTACTGACCTTTTGCCATCTTTCCTCATGATCATAACATCACCAATACCTTCAGCTGCTAGGGTATTGTCATTTGCAAACTTTATCATATTTTTTATTGAGGGCTTTATATTAACAAACCAGTCTTTCTTTCCAGACATATGTGATGAACATCCTGAATCCAAGTACCACTGGTCCTTGAATCTATCTTCATATCTTGTTGTGACCATCCACATCATCTCTTCTTCTTCTTATTCTTCTTCATATTTTGCAAGCTTTGCATCACTTTCTTGATTCTTTCGTTTTTCTGGACAATCACTCGAATAATGACCATACTTCTGACAATTATAATATTGAATGCGACTCTTATCAGGTTTTCGACCACCACCTCTTCCTCTATTTGCAACACCACGTCTTTGGTTGCCTTGGTATGGTTTACTTTGATTCGACACGTTTCCTTCGATCTGGTTTCCTCTATCATTCGATTTGTTGTAGCCACCTCTACCTTTGTCGAAACACTTTCCTTTGCCTTTGGTCTCTTTTGCTGAATGTGCCTGCAAAGCCACATCACTCTTCGATTTGCCTACAACTCTTTCGTTCATTATTTGTTCATGAGATTCAAGCGTCCCTTGAAGCTTTTCCTTTGTCAATTTCGACAAGTCTTTCCCCTCTTTTATCGCCACCACTATGTGGTCGAACTTAGGAGCTAAAGATCTCAAGATCTTTGAAACAACAACTCTTGTTGTTAACGCTTCTCCACATATCTTGATTTGATTTACTAGTTTTGTAACTCTAGTGAAGAAATCAGATATGCTTTCACTGTCTTCCATCTGAAGCAGTTCATACGTCCTTTTGTGAGTTTGTAACCTCACTTCTTTCACCTTTTCAGCGCCTCCAAGAGACTTCTCAAGGATTTCCCAAGCTTCTTTTACAGATTTTGAATCACTAATCTTTTCAAAATTGTCTGGGCTGACACATTGATGAATTATAAATAATGCTTTATAACTCAGTTTCTCAGATTCTGTATATTTCTTATTTTCTTCTTCTGAAGCGTTTTCTCCAAGCACTTCGACTCCATCTTTTACAAGGTCTCAAAGACCTTGACACCTGAATAAGACTTTCATCTGTTTGCACCAATTCTCACAGTTGTCAACTTTCAGAATTGGTAGGGTTGCTGGATAGTTTTCATTCCCATAACTTGTCATCGTGAATTCTTCAATCGTTCTTGATTGATACTTCCCTTGAATCGAATAAAAGCTCTTGATACCAGATGTTGGAAATCCACCAAAGTCTATGATAAATTTCTACCACAATGACAATTTAATTATGAGACAAACAAAGAAAAGAAGACAAGACAAATAATTTCTGCAGAGTTTCTCTCTGCTCACAAACTGTGAAAACTTTCTTATTCACTTTGCAACTGTAAAATACTGTGAATGACTTGTTTGACTTGCTTACAAAAATAGGGTTACTCCCTCTATTTATAACTGAGCTTACACCCTAAGCCCAAAGCCCAAAATATCTTTTTGTTACTAAATCACATCTAATTTATTCTAGACTTAAATCAAATCTATTTAAATCTAAAACAAATCAAATCTTTTCGACACATAGTTTCAACACACTAGATTACAATTTAACAAAAATTAGAAAAAAAGTTTGTTTTAAAATTTAAAACAAAATATTAAAATGCTTATGAAAAATATATTAGCTAAATACAAAATACTAAATTTAAAATTAAAATAAAATATAAATGGTTATGAAAAATGATATATGATATTATGACATGATACAAGAAAAAAAAATAATTAACTTGAAAATATTATTTTTATAAATGAGAACAAGTTACAAATAATTTTATAAACAGAAAAAAAGTCAATTGTTGATACAATTATTTTTATAAACGGTAGTAAATTAAAAATATTTTCTTAAACGGAAAAAAAATCTACTGTTGATATAATTATTTTTATAAACGGGAATAAGTTAAAAATATTTTTATAAACGGAAAAAGAAAATCTACTATTGATACAATTATTTTTATAAATGGAAATAAGTTACAAATATTTTTATAAACGGAAAAAATCAATAAACGATAATACATTTCAAATATTTTTATAAATTGACACAATAGTTCTAAAACCTTACCCCGCTCTGCAAAACAATAAACGGTATTACACTTTTTATGAATGAGAAAAAGTAAATTATTGATACAATTATGTGTCTATGTCAAGTGTATTACACTATATACTCATATATTTTTTAACATAATTTTTATGTATATTTTGACAACTACTACAACCTGATAAATTAAATTAGTATTTATATAACATACATTTTTTAACCACAATTAAACAATATTTATTTAATATTTATATCGACTTTGTGTGACCCGTACGAATAACAGATAGATGACTACTTAATTATTTCTTTTATTTTTCTACTAAAATATATATTTTCGACGGACCGAAACTACTTATTTTGTATATATATATTTTATATACATTTGTTAACCATCACTATACTATATTTATTTCTTATTTATAACGATATTGTGTGAATCATGCGAACGCATCGGTAGATGACTATTTAATATTTTTTTATATTTTCTATTAAAAAATATATTTTGATGGGTCGAAACTACTTAATTTGTATATATTTTATATTTATTTTTTAACCATCACTGCACTAGTTGCATTTATTATTTAAAACGATATTGTGTAAACCGTTCAAACGGCGGATAGTTGACTACTTAATTATTTCATTTATTTTTCCTATTAAAATATATTTTTTTGACGAACCGAAACTATTTGATTTTATATCTTTTATATAAATTTTTAACTATAATTATATAATATTTATTTAATATTTACATTGACTTTGTTAAACTCGTTCAAATGCACGGATTCTTTAGTAATTTTTAATATAATGTCCTTTTCTCAAAGTCTTTTTTGTCTCTTTTGTCTCAATCACATTCAAATGTTGAATTAATATAGTTATTTATTATTTTACAGATTTTATAACTAATGTATAATATACAATCAGAAAAACGAATTTTTTCTTAATGATAAACTTTACAAAAATAATACCCATTGTTTCACAAATATGATACTATTACCACATTTTTATATTTCAATTTTAATGATATATACTCTCTCTCGAACACTTACAACTTTTGCAAATTTCTAAAGATATTTAGTATTATTTTTTAAATATATTTTTTATTAGTATTACAAAAAAAATGTGCATGATAATTTATTAACAAAATTAAAATAAAATTAAAGGTTTTTAAAGTTGAACCACATAATTAAAATCGAACGGTTATCAAATTAGTGTATTTATAAATTTAAGGTTTTAAAATTAGATCAGAGTTAGATTCTAGTTGAATCGATTATAAATAAATAAATATTTTTTGTTTGTATAAGAATTATAATGAAAAAGAATAAATATATTTTTAAAATATACAAAAAAATATTGATAATTTCATAATAATTAATTTAATAATTAATTTAATTTTTATAGGCTTTTATATATTT